>JAWRYS010000472.1:0-109459 GCA_034769895.1 Magicicada septendecula | reverse complement strand
AATCTCTTCTCAACTTTCTTCACAATCACATTCTATACACCATTTATCTCTACTCCTAACCTAACTTAGCAGGTACCACAAAATAATAATTAAACTTTTTGATTACATAGCTTTTACTTTAGTTACACGTTTACTGCTGATCTCGGTAATGCCTACAATGGTCACCCCCGCTACTGGCAAAACTGGAATATTTTTGTTTGTTTCTTGCAAACCCTCTAATATGTGTTCGGAAATAACAGAAATTTCGCTACCTGTGTCTACTAAAACTTTTACTTCCTTACCTTCAATTTGAGTTCTTACCTCTGTCAGTCCGGTTTCTGGTCTTGCTGTCTCTAAGTCATCCTCCTCCATCAGTTCCTTGGACAGATCAGTGCGGATGACGTTACTTATATAGTCATTGTTGTCTTGGGTCCCGCAGTCATTTGTCGACAATGGTGGGGTCCCTTCACCCACTGTCCTTGTTAGTTTTCTGTCTGAGAGGTCGCACGGCCTGGAGTGTACCCACCACGACCTCTGTTGGAAGTTCCACTGCTTCCCGGTGCTCCTCGGTTGCTGCTCCCTCCTCTCTGTGGTTGGCTATTTTGGTTAGACCCAGTAGTGTTGCGTTGGCAACTCCTCTCTTTATGACACCTATAACAAGTCGTTCTGCTGCCGTAGTTCTCGCAATGACACTCTCCACATCGCCAGTCATCACGTCTATAATTATTATTGTAGCCTCCCCTTGTCCCTCTGTCTGTGGTTGGTGTCCCCCTAGATTGATTATGATTATCATTGTTATGTACTCCTGACGGGTTTGAGCGCTTACCCATTTCCCGGTCCCTGATATTCTGGAAAATATCTAATATTTGTTCAAGGTCGTTTATGCCCTCCACTTCCCGCGTCATCAGGTTAATTTGCACCTCCCTTGGTAAATGTTTACTTATATGGCGTACAAATACTTAATTAAAAATGAACTTTTTCATGTGAAAACTTACTGATTTTATTGGACGCGTTTCGGCTTACGTATCCGCCTTCTTCAGCTTTGATACAGACTGCCAGCATTTTGTAACGGTTGTGTGGAAGGTGTAGTGTGTGTGGGAAGGGGATTGGCGCAGGGATTCAACTTACTGTTTGTTTGTACAAATTTGGTGTACAAATGATCTAAACGGTAATGGTGGTTCAAGGTATTTGGCTTCATTATACATTTTCATCACATAGATAGTAACATTGTTACCATTAGTCCCAAAATTACCCGGCCCCATTATCTTACTTCTAAGCACTCCTTGGTCCTCTTCAGACCAGTATTTACTTCTAAAATCCCCTTCAAAGCTTTGGAAATCTAACCAATCTCCCTTGTGTACCTCCGCCCAAACCGCGGGGCTTACCTTAAAGCATTTCATAACTTTTAATAGTTTCATCTCCCAATTACTATTACAAAATCTGTTAAAGTCGCTTACTCTGTTTAAGAATTGCATAGGGTTTACCCCCCTTCTGGTCCCCATTAAATGACTCTAACTCTATTTCGCTATCTGCGTTACGGGTGATTACTACTTGCTTGTTGACACTATCTAATTTTTTGTTTATTACCATGTTTAAATCATCTTTAACATTAATTAGTTTTTGTTCCACTAAATTAAACTTGTTGTTGGTTACCCGTTCAGATTGAATACTGGCATTATTTACCATTTCTATAGCACCTTTTAGTAGCTGTATTTCTGACTTGCAACTACTTTCTGTTTCACTAATCTTATATCAACATTTTCGTTAATTTCTACAATTTTATTTGCAAAAGTCAATTGACATTCACTTATCTTCAGATGGTTTCGGTATCACTTCTTTCGTGAGTGTTTCAACTATTGCGTGGCATGTCTCATGTACTATTTGGAATACAGTTGCGTGACCCAATTGAAACAATATTAATTATATCAAATATATATTAAGACTCTTACCTTAGGGTTCTTCCCAGGGTCGTACAGACGAAAACTGCTGCAGAAAGGATTATTTGAGATACACGGTATAAAGATCAATACACAGTTTACATTTAAACAAATAACGTCTGATTTATTGGACGATTTAATTACTTCACCTTCCTTGATAACAATTAAAGTTTTAATTTCTTTTAATGTATGTGAATATGGTCTTCATTAGTAACATATAAAATCCAACGAATTAATGATAAACATTTCTTAACATATAACTTTTCTTAAACTATGACAAATTATTTATATTTTAATGAACCAGTGCGTATATTTTTGTTTGTTTAATATTTCTATCTTTCTCTTAGAGATCTCTTTTAATAAAGTGTCTGTAAATAAATATTACCGTATGGTGGTTAAAAATTCTGAAATAATAATATGGTACTCATCCTGGTAGAGGCTTTGCTTCAACTGGGGATGTGCGTCTTTTTTATCCCTCACTTCGGAAATTGCTGTATAATTTTATCTCTGCTGTTACTGATTACCAAAATCATTGTTCACGTTTAATAATGGTATCGGTTCACGTAATTCATCGGTACGGGCACTGATCACTTTTTATTAGTTGACTGCTTTCTTAGTTCGTACGCACTCGTACAACTGTTTATGATGAGTATTTAATGTCTCTGTATGTTAATATTAAGTCGGCCGACGTAACTTTATCGCACTTAGATGTTTTTTTTTTAGGTTAGCGGCGCGGCCATCATTTGCCAAGTTACAATGGAACTGAACTCAGTACTGCTAAGGCTGAGTACCCAAGAGTTTTTCTGGTCACGTGATCATGAGACTGCGTTCCCTTGGTGCTGTTTGAAAGAGCGCTATACACAGGCATAAGGTTTAGCAACATTTAGTCGTCTGGTGCAATTCATAACTTGGCGTTATTTTCTCCGTGATTCACGGCGGACGCAACATTATGTGTTATTTCACAATCTGTCTGGACTGCTTGAGTGCGGAGACAAAACATAGACGTTTTGTTTTGTAATAAACACTGCATACTTGGTTGACTAACTCGAGGTTCTATAAAGGTGAACAACGACTGGATGGGGAATATAATTTTTAAAGATATTACCTTGGCCCTACAATTCCGTACCGTTACAATATCCCCCCAATAAGAGATTGGATGCCGAAGCATACAAACTCTTATTGCCTAAAACCTAAGAGGATCAGTGAGGATATGGTGCCACAACCCCCCTGAACTCTTTACTAAAATCATGGGTACTTACCCCCCTAGTCCGGTGGCTGCGGCAGCACCCATCCGATCTTACTGGACTTCTCTGTATGAGATCCCAACACCATAAGCTCGGACAGATACCCGCCACAGTATCACCTGACTCTGTAACATTTAATTAAAATATCAATACATGGCCTTCCAATATACCGTATCCACAACTGATTGGTTTCCTCTTAGCCGTACTGGTTCATTGACAGCCGTACTGGTTCATTTTTTATTATAAAATATAATATGTATTCGACTACATTGTAATATAGCTTCTAAATTGTCCAACAGTTACCTGGGTCAATTAAAATTTAACTATCAGGCCCCTCGGCTCATCTTCAACAAGTTACATGGTTCAACAATATATCTTAACCCTAGAAAATACAGTGTTAACCAAACAATATAAGTTTACAATAGTACATATGCGTTCCAGTCAAATTAAATAATGTTCCCCGTACAATATAGCCCAGCCAAAATAACACATTAATTATACAAAATCGCATTAACTCTCAACAATTTATTACTTATCATTATTCAAGAAAATTTATACTTAGCTACTATATATATTTTTTTTTTCTACTACCCCCTTTTAGTCCCTTAACCCCTGATACCCGTTACACTCTACTGTGTGCAGCACTAGACTTCTTGGCCCTCACAGACCTCAATCTAGCCGTAATCACATCTCCCTCGTGACCTGTAACTGGGTCACCCCCTAATCCACACTCACTATTACCCCCCTGGACTGTAGCGCCCAGTTGCTTCCACAAGGACTGATGCAGAAGGGGTGGACATTTTTTCTTTTATTCTACCCCCATCCTTGCTTTGGCGTTACAATAAAAATTCAGTATTGCACTTACTATTGTTGAATGATACGCCCCTAATGGACTACCACCCCTATCTGGGTGAAAATAGCCCTGTTCCAAAATTTGGTAGATTCCCCAAAAAATAACAACCCCCTACTAAGTCCAACAAACCACCGGGTTAACAAAATAAAACAAACCACAAGCCGGTTATATCAATTAAAATTTATGATTTGTCACAGTTAACTACTTTCACAGTCATGATCCGGTGAGGTCATGGCCGCACTTAGGTGGGGAATCTACAATCAAACATAAAACATAGATTGTCAATTATAAAAGTTTACATGAATAGTTATCTGAACATCTTATTTTCCCAAACACTATCTCAGCCTGAACATTTTTGATTATATCCATAAAAAATTTTCTTCAGTTTTCAATTTAAATAAAGTACATATTTTATTCATTATTTATTATTTATTTTGTAATTACAGTTTGAATTCAGATCAAAATAGATTGTTTATTTAAACGCATCACTAACATTCACACTTTTAAGTCAATCTAGGGACAACTCCAATTTAATTTAATCTCTTCATACTTTCAAAACAATTTCAATTACTTTAATTACATTTTTCAAAAGGATTCTAATTTGTTTAATGGTTAATTCTTTCTTAGTATTTCAATAAATTTTACAAGCATTGCATCATTTATTTCAAATCTCTTCTCAACTTTCTTCACAATCACATTCTATACACCATTTATCTCTACTCCTAACCTAACTTAGCAGGTACCACAAAATAATAATTAAACTTTTTGATTACATAGCTTTTACTTTAGTTACACGTTTACTGCTGATCTCGGTAATGCCTACAATGGTCACCCCCGCTACTGGCAAAACTGGAATATTTTTGTTTGTTTCTTGCAAACCCTCTAATATGTGTTCGGAAATAACAGAAATTTCGCTACCTGTGTCTACTAAAACTTTTACTTCCTTACCTTCAATTTGAGTTCTTACCTCTGTCAGTCCGGTTTCTGGTCTTGCTGTCTCTAAGTCATCCTCCTCCATCAGTTCCTTGGACAGATCAGTGCGGATGACGTTACTTATATAGTCATTGTTGTCTTGGGTCCCGCAGTCATTTGTCGACAATGGTGGGGTCCCTTCACCCACTGTCCTTGTTAGTTTTCTGTCTGAGAGGTCGCACGGCCTGGAGTGTACCCACCACGACCTCTGTTGGAAGTTCCACTGCTTCCCGGTGCTCCTCGGTTGCTGCTCCCTCCTCTCTGTGGTTGGCTATTTTGGTTAGACCCAGTAGTGTTGCGTTGGCAACTCCTCTCTTTATGACACCTATAACAAGTCGTTCTGCTGCCGTAGTTCTCGCAATGACACTCTCCACATCGCCAGTCATCACGTCTATAATTATTATTGTAGCCTCCCCTTGTCCCTCTGTCTGTGGTTGGTGTCCCCCTAGATTGATTATGATTATCATTGTTATGTACTCCTGACGGGTTTGAGCGCTTACCCATTTCCCGGTCCCTGATATTCTGGAAAATATCTAATATTTGTTCAAGGTCGTTTATGCCCTCCACTTCCCGCGTCATCAGGTTAATTTGCACCTCCCTTGGTAAATGTTTACTTATATGGCGTACAAATACTTAATTAAAAATGAACTTTTTCATGTGAAAACTTACTGATTTTATTGGACGCGTTTCGGCTTACGTATCCGCCTTCTTCAGCTTTGATACAGACTGCCAGCATTTTGTAACGGTTGTGTGGAAGGTGTAGTGTGTGTGGGAAGGGGATTGGCGCAGGGATTCAACTTACTGTTTGTTTGTACAAATTTGGTGTACAAATGATCTAAACGGTAATGGTGGTTCAAGGTATTTGGCTTCATTATACATTTTCATCACATAGATAGTAACATTGTTACCATTAGTCCCAAAATTACCCGGCCCCATTATCTTACTTCTAAGCACTCCTTGGTCCTCTTCAGACCAGTATTTACTTCTAAAATCCCCTTCAAAGCTTTGGAAATCTAACCAATCTCCCTTGTGTACCTCCGCCCAAACCGCGGGGCTTACCTTAAAGCATTTCATAACTTTTAATAGTTTCATCTCCCAATTACTATTACAAAATCTGTTAAAGTCGCTTACTCTGTTTAAGAATTGCATAGGGTTTACCCCCCTTCTGGTCCCCATTAAATGACTCTAACTCTATTTCGCTATCTGCGTTACGGGTGATTACTACTTGCTTGTTGACACTATCTAATTTTTTGTTTATTACCATGTTTAAATCATCTTTAACATTAATTAGTTTTTGTTCCACTAAATTAAACTTGTTGTTGGTTACCCGTTCAGATTGAATACTGGCATTATTTACCATTTCTATAGCACCTTTTAGTAGCTGTATTTCTGACTTGCAACTACTTTCTGTTTCACTAATCTTATATCAACATTTTCGTTAATTTCTACAATTTTATTTGCAAAAGTCAATTGACATTCACTTATCTTCAGATGGTTTCGGTATCACTTCTTTCGTGAGTGTTTCAACTATTGCGTGGCATGTCTCATGTACTATTTGGAATACAGTTGCGTGACCCAATTGAAACAATATTAATTATATCAAATATATATTAAGACTCTTACCTTAGGGTTCTTCCCAGGGTCGTACAGACGAAAACTGCTGCAGAAAGGATTATTTGAGATACACGGTATAAAGATCAATACACAGTTTACATTTAAACAAATAACGTCTGATTTATTGGACGATTTAATTACTTCACCTTCCTTGATAACAATTAAAGTTTTAATTTCTTTTAATGTATGTGAATATGGTCTTCATTAGTAACATATAAAATCCAACGAATTAATGATAAACATTTCTTAACATATAACTTTTCTTAAACTATGACAAATTATTTATATTTTAATGAACCAGTGCGTATATTTTTGTTTGTTTAATATTTCTATCTTTCTCTTAGAGATCTCTTTTAATAAAGTGTCTGTAAATAAATATTACCGTATGGTGGTTAAAAATTCTGAAATAATAATATGGTACTCATCCTGGTAGAGGCTTTGCTTCAACTGGGGATGTGCGTCTTTTTTATCCCTCACTTCGGAAATTGCTGTATAATTTTATCTCTGCTGTTACTGATTACCAAAATCATTGTTCACGTTTAATAATGGTATCGGTTCACGTAATTCATCGGTACGGGCACTGATCACTTTTTATTAGTTGACTGCTTTCTTAGTTCGTACGCACTCGTACAACTGTTTATGATGAGTATTTAATGTCTCTGTATGTTAATATTAAGTCGGCCGACGTAACTTTATCGCACTTAGATGTTTTTTTTTTAGGTTAGCGGCGCGGCCATCATTTGCCAAGTTACAATGGAACTGAACTCAGTACTGCTAAGGCTGAGTACCCAAGAGTTTTTCTGGTCACGTGATCATGAGACTGCGTTCCCTTGGTGCTGTTTGAAAGAGCGCTATACACAGGCATAAGGTTTAGCAACATTTAGTCGTCTGGTGCAATTCATAACTTGGCGTTATTTTCTCCGTGATTCACGGCGGACGCAACATTATGTGTTATTTCACAATCTGTCTGGACTGCTTGAGTGCGGAGACAAAACATAGACGTTTTGTTTTGTAATAAACACTGCATACTTGGTTGACTAACTCGAGGTTCTATAAAGGTGAACAACGACTGGATGGGGAATATAATTTTTAAAGATATTACCTTGGCCCTACAATTCCGTACCGTTACAATATCCCCCCAATAAGAGATTGGATGCCGAAGCATACAAACTCTTATTGCCTAAAACCTAAGAGGATCAGTGAGGATATGGTGCCACAACCCCCCTGAACTCTTTACTAAAATCATGGGTACTTACCCCCCTAGTCCGGTGGCTGCGGCAGCACCCATCCGATCTTACTGGACTTCTCTGTATGAGATCCCAACACCATAAGCTCGGACAGATACCCGCCACAGTATCACCTGACTCTGTAACATTTAATTAAAATATCAATACATGGCCTTCCAATATACCGTATCCACAACTGATTGGTTTCCTCTTAGCCGTACTGGTTCATTGACAGCCGTACTGGTTCATTTTTTATTATAAAATATAATATGTATTCGACTACATTGTAATATAGCTTCTAAATTGTCCAACAGTTACCTGGGTCAATTAAAATTTAACTATCAGGCCCCTCGGCTCATCTTCAACAAGTTACATGGTTCAACAATATATCTTAACCCTAGAAAATACAGTGTTAACCAAACAATATAAGTTTACAATAGTACATATGCGTTCCAGTCAAATTAAATAATGTTCCCCGTACAATATAGCCCAGCCAAAATAACACATTAATTATACAAAATCGCATTAACTCTCAACAATTTATTACTTATCATTATTCAAGAAAATTTATACTTAGCTACTATATATATTTTTTTTTTCTACTACCCCCTTTTAGTCCCTTAACCCCTGATACCCGTTACACTCTACTGTGTGCAGCACTAGACTTCTTGGCCCTCACAGACCTCAATCTAGCCGTAATCACATCTCCCTCGTGACCTGTAACTGGGTCACCCCCTAATCCACACTCACTATTACCCCCCTGGACTGTAGCGCCCAGTTGCTTCCACAAGGACTGATGCAGAAGGGGTGGACATTTTTTCTTTTATTCTACCCCCATCCTTGCTTTGGCGTTACAATAAAAATTCAGTATTGCACTTACTATTGTTGAATGATACGCCCCTAATGGACTACCACCCCTATCTGGGTGAAAATAGCCCTGTTCCAAAATTTGGTAGATTCCCCAAAAAATAACAACCCCCCTACTAAGTCCAACAAACCACCGGGTTAACAAAATAAAACAAACCACAAGCCGGTTATATCAATTAAAATTTATGATTTGTCACAGTTAACTACTTTCACAGTCATGATCCGGTGAGGTCATGGCCGCACTTAGGTGGGGAATCTACAATCAAACATAAAACATAGATTGTCAATTATAAAAGTTTACATGAATAGTTATCTGAACATCTTATTTTCCCAAACACTATCTCAGCCTGAACATTTTTGATTATATCCATAAAAAATTTTCTTCAGTTTTCAATTTAAATAAAGTACATATTTTATTCATTATTTATTATTTATTTTGTAATTACAGTTTGAATTCAGATCAAAATAGATTGTTTATTTAAACGCATCACTAACATTCACACTTTTAAGTCAATCTAGGGACAACTCCAATTTAATTTAATCTCTTCATACTTTCAAAACAATTTCAATTACTTTAATTACATTTTTCAAAAGGATTCTAATTTGTTTAATGGTTAATTCTTTCTTAGTATTTCAATAAATTTTACAAGCATTGCATCATTTATTTCAAATCTCTTCTCAACTTTCTTCACAATCACATTCTATACACCATTTATCTCTACTCCTAACCTAACTTAGCAGGTACCACAAAATAATAATTAAACTTTTTGATTACATAGCTTTTACTTTAGTTACACGTTTACTGCTGATCTCGGTAATGCCTACAATGGTCACCCCCGCTACTGGCAAAACTGGAATATTTTTGTTTGTTTCTTGCAAACCCTCTAATATGTGTTCGGAAATAACAGAAATTTCGCTACCTGTGTCTACTAAAACTTTTACTTCCTTACCTTCAATTTGAATTCTTACCTCTGTCAGTCCGGTTTCTGGTCTTGCTGTCTCTAAGTCATCCTCCTCCATCAGTTCCTTGGACAGATCAGTGCGGATGACGTTACTTATATAGTCATTGTTGTCTTGGGTCCCGCAGTCATTTGTCGACAATGGTGGGGTCCCTTCACCCACTGTCCTTGTTAGTTTTCTGTCTGAGAGGTCGCACGGCCTGGAGTGTACCCACCACGACCTCTGTTGGAAGTTCCACTGCTTCCCGGTGCTCCTCGGTTGCTGCTCCCTCCTCTCTGTGGTTGGCTATTTTGGTTAGACCCAGTAGTGTTGCGTTGGCAACTCCTCTCTTTATGACACCTATAACAAGTCGTTCTGCTGCCGTAGTTCTCGCAATGACACTCTCCACATCGCCAGTCATCACGTCTATAATTATTATTGTAGCCTCCCCTTGTCCCTCTGTCTGTGGTTGGTGTCCCCCTAGATTGATTATGATTATCATTGTTATGTACTCCTGACGGGTTTGAGCGCTTACCCATTTCCCGGTCCCTGATATTCTGGAAAATATCTAATATTTGTTCAAGGTCGTTTATGCCCTCCACTTCCCGCGTCATCAGGTTAATTTGCACCTCCCTTGGTAAATGTTTACTTATATGGCGTACAAATACTTAATTAAAAATGAACTTTTTCATGTGAAAACTTACTGATTTTATTGGACGCGTTTCGGCTTACGTATCCGCCTTCTTCAGCTTTGATACAGACTGCCAGCATTTTGTAACGGTTGTGTGGAAGGTGTAGTGTGTGTGGGAAGGGGATTGGCGCAGGGATTCAACTTACTGTTTGTTTGTACAAATTTGGTGTACAAATGATCTAAACGGTAATGGTGGTTCAAGGTATTTGGCTTCATTATACATTTTCATCACATAGATAGTAACATTGTTACCATTAGTCCCAAAATTACCCGGCCCCATTATCTTACTTCTAAGCACTCCTTGGTCCTCTTCAGACCAGTATTTACTTCTAAAATCCCCTTCAAAGCTTTGGAAATCTAACCAATCTCCCTTGTGTACCTCCGCCCAAACCGCGGGGCTTACCTTAAAGCATTTCATAACTTTTAATAGTTTCATCTCCCAATTACTATTACAAAATCTGTTAAAGTCGCTTACTCTGTTTAAGAATTGCATAGGGTTTACCCCCCTTCTGGTCCCCATTAAATGACTCTAACTCTATTTCGCTATCTGCGTTACGGGTGATTACTACTTGCTTGTTGACACTATCTAATTTTTTGTTTATTACCATGTTTAAATCATCTTTAACATTAATTAGTTTTTGTTCCACTAAATTAAACTTGTTGTTGGTTACCCGTTCAGATTGAATACTGGCATTATTTACCATTTCTATAGCACCTTTTAGTAGCTGTATTTCTGACTTGCAACTACTTTCTGTTTCACTAATCTTATATCAACATTTTCGTTAATTTCTACAATTTTATTTGCAAAAGTCAATTGACATTCACTTATCTTCAGATGGTTTCGGTATCACTTCTTTCGTGAGTGTTTCAACTATTGCGTGGCATGTCTCATGTACTATTTGGAATACAGTTGCGTGACCCAATTGAAACAATATTAATTATATCAAATATATATTAAGACTCTTACCTTAGGGTTCTTCCCAGGGTCGTACAGACGAAAACTGCTGCAGAAAGGATTATTTGAGATACACGGTATAAAGATCAATACACAGTTTACATTTAAACAAATAACGTCTGATTTATTGGACGATTTAATTACTTCACCTTCCTTGATAACAATTAAAGTTTTAATTTCTTTTAATGTATGTGAATATGGTCTTCATTAGTAACATATAAAATCCAACGAATTAATGATAAACATTTCTTAACATATAACTTTTCTTAAACTATGACAAATTATTTATATTTTAATGAACCAGTGCGTATATTTTTGTTTGTTTAATATTTCTATCTTTCTCTTAGAGATCTCTTTTAATAAAGTGTCTGTAAATAAATATTACCGTATGGTGGTTAAAAATTCTGAAATAATAATATGGTACTCATCCTGGTAGAGGCTTTGCTTCAACTGGGGATGTGCGTCTTTTTTATCCCTCACTTCGGAAATTGCTGTATAATTTTATCTCTGCTGTTACTGATTACCAAAATCATTGTTCACGTTTAATAATGGTATCGGTTCACGTAATTCATCGGTACGGGCACTGATCACTTTTTATTAGTTGACTGCTTTCTTAGTTCGTACGCACTCGTACAACTGTTTATGATGAGTATTTAATGTCTCTGTATGTTAATATTAAGTCGGCCGACGTAACTTTATCGCACTTAGATGTTTTTTTTTTAGGTTAGCGGCGCGGCCATCATTTGCCAAGTTACAATGGAACTGAACTCAGTACTGCTAAGGCTGAGTACCCAAGAGTTTTTCTGGTCACGTGATCATGAGACTGCGTTCCCTTGGTGCTGTTTGAAAGAGCGCTATACACAGGCATAAGGTTTAGCAACATTTAGTCGTCTGGTGCAATTCATAACTTGGCGTTATTTTCTCCGTGATTCACGGCGGACGCAACATTATGTGTTATTTCACAATCTGTCTGGACTGCTTGAGTGCGGAGACAAAACATAGACGTTTTGTTTTGTAATAAACACTGCATACTTGGTTGACTAACTCGAGGTTCTATAAAGGTGAACAACGACTGGATGGGGAATATAATTTTTAAAGATATTACCTTGGCCCTACAATTCCGTACCGTTACAATATCCCCCCAATAAGAGATTGGATGCCGAAGCATACAAACTCTTATTGCCTAAAACCTAAGAGGATCAGTGAGGATATGGTGCCACAACCCCCCTGAACTCTTTACTAAAATCATGGGTACTTACCCCCCTAGTCCGGTGGCTGCGGCAGCACCCATCCGATCTTACTGGACTTCTCTGTATGAGATCCCAACACCATAAGCTCGGACAGATACCCGCCACAGTATCACCTGACTCTGTAACATTTAATTAAAATATCAATACATGGCCTTCCAATATACCGTATCCACAACTGATTGGTTTCCTCTTAGCCGTACTGGTTCATTGACAGCCGTACTGGTTCATTTTTTATTATAAAATATAATATGTATTCGACTACATTGTAATATAGCTTCTAAATTGTCCAACAGTTACCTGGGTCAATTAAAATTTAACTATCAGGCCCCTCGGCTCATCTTCAACAAGTTACATGGTTCAACAATATATCTTAACCCTAGAAAATACAGTGTTAACCAAACAATATAAGTTTACAATAGTACATATGCGTTCCAGTCAAATTAAATAATGTTCCCCGTACAATATAGCCCAGCCAAAATAACACATTAATTATACAAAATCGCATTAACTCTCAACAATTTATTACTTATCATTATTCAAGAAAATTTATACTTAGCTACTATATATATTTTTTTTTTCTACTACCCCCTTTTAGTCCCTTAACCCCTGATACCCGTTACACTCTACTGTGTGCAGCACTAGACTTCTTGGCCCTCACAGACCTCAATCTAGCCGTAATCACATCTCCCTCGTGACCTGTAACTGGGTCACCCCCTAATCCACACTCACTATTACCCCCCTGGACTGTAGCGCCCAGTTGCTTCCACAAGGACTGATGCAGAAGGGGTGGACATTTTTTCTTTTATTCTACCCCCATCCTTGCTTTGGCGTTACAATAAAAATTCAGTATTGCACTTACTATTGTTGAATGATACGCCCCTAATGGACTACCACCCCTATCTGGGTGAAAATAGCCCTGTTCCAAAATTTGGTAGATTCCCCAAAAAATAACAACCCCCCTACTAAGTCCAACAAACCACCGGGTTAACAAAATAAAACAAACCACAAGCCGGTTATATCAATTAAAATTTATGATTTGTCACAGTTAACTACTTTCACAGTCATGATCCGGTGAGGTCATGGCCGCACTTAGGTGGGGAATCTACAATCAAACATAAAACATAGATTGTCAATTATAAAAGTTTACATGAATAGTTATCTGAACATCTTATTTTCCCAAACACTATCTCAGCCTGAACATTTTTGATTATATCCATAAAAAATTTTCTTCAGTTTTCAATTTAAATAAAGTACATATTTTATTCATTATTTATTATTTATTTTGTAATTACAGTTTGAATTCAGATCAAAATAGATTGTTTATTTAAACGCATCACTAACATTCACACTTTTAAGTCAATCTAGGGACAACTCCAATTTAATTTAATCTCTTCATACTTTCAAAACAATTTCAATTACTTTAATTACATTTTTCAAAAGGATTCTAATTTGTTTAATGGTTAATTCTTTCTTAGTATTTCAATAAATTTTACAAGCATTGCATCATTTATTTCAAATCTCTTCTCAACTTTCTTCACAATCACATTCTATACACCATTTATCTCTACTCCTAACCTAACTTAGCAGGTACCACAAAATAATAATTAAACTTTTTGATTACATAGCTTTTACTTTAGTTACACGTTTACTGCTGATCTCGGTAATGCCTACAATGGTCACCCCCGCTACTGGCAAAACTGGAATATTTTTGTTTGTTTCTTGCAAACCCTCTAATATGTGTTCGGAAATAACAGAAATTTCGCTACCTGTGTCTACTAAAACTTTTACTTCCTTACCTTCAATTTGAATTCTTACCTCTGTCAGTCCGGTTTCTGGTCTTGCTGTCTCTAAGTCATCCTCCTCCATCAGTTCCTTGGACAGATCAGTGCGGATGACGTTACTTATATAGTCATTGTTGTCTTGGGTCCCGCAGTCATTTGTCGACAATGGTGGGGTCCCTTCACCCACTGTCCTTGTTAGTTTTCTGTCTGAGAGGTCGCACGGCCTGGAGTGTACCCACCACGACCTCTGTTGGAAGTTCCACTGCTTCCCGGTGCTCCTCGGTTGCTGCTCCCTCCTCTCTGTGGTTGGCTATTTTGGTTAGACCCAGTAGTGTTGCGTTGGCAACTCCTCTCTTTATGACACCTATAACAAGTCGTTCTGCTGCCGTAGTTCTCGCAATGACACTCTCCACATCGCCAGTCATCACGTCTATAATTATTATTGTAGCCTCCCCTTGTCCCTCTGTCTGTGGTTGGTGTCCCCCTAGATTGATTATGATTATCATTGTTATGTACTCCTGACGGGTTTGAGCGCTTACCCATTTCCCGGTCCCTGATATTCTGGAAAATATCTAATATTTGTTCAAGGTCGTTTATGCCCTCCACTTCCCGCGTCATCAGGTTAATTTGCACCTCCCTTGGTAAATGTTTACTTATATGGCGTACAAATACTTAATTAAAAATGAACTTTTTCATGTGAAAACTTACTGATTTTATTGGACGCGTTTCGGCTTACGTATCCGCCTTCTTCAGCTTTGATACAGACTGCCAGCATTTTGTAACGGTTGTGTGGAAGGTGTAGTGTGTGTGGGAAGGGGATTGGCGCAGGGATTCAACTTACTGTTTGTTTGTACAAATTTGGTGTACAAATGATCTAAACGGTAATGGTGGTTCAAGGTATTTGGCTTCATTATACATTTTCATCACATAGATAGTAACATTGTTACCATTAGTCCCAAAATTACCCGGCCCCATTATCTTACTTCTAAGCACTCCTTGGTCCTCTTCAGACCAGTATTTACTTCTAAAATCCCCTTCAAAGCTTTGGAAATCTAACCAATCTCCCTTGTGTACCTCCGCCCAAACCGCGGGGCTTACCTTAAAGCATTTCATAACTTTTAATAGTTTCATCTCCCAATTACTATTACAAAATCTGTTAAAGTCGCTTACTCTGTTTAAGAATTGCATAGGGTTTACCCCCCTTCTGGTCCCCATTAAATGACTCTAACTCTATTTCGCTATCTGCGTTACGGGTGATTACTACTTGCTTGTTGACACTATCTAATTTTTTGTTTATTACCATGTTTAAATCATCTTTAACATTAATTAGTTTTTGTTCCACTAAATTAAACTTGTTGTTGGTTACCCGTTCAGATTGAATACTGGCATTATTTACCATTTCTATAGCACCTTTTAGTAGCTGTATTTCTGACTTGCAACTACTTTCTGTTTCACTAATCTTATATCAACATTTTCGTTAATTTCTACAATTTTATTTGCAAAAGTCAATTGACATTCACTTATCTTCAGATGGTTTCGGTATCACTTCTTTCGTGAGTGTTTCAACTATTGCGTGGCATGTCTCATGTACTATTTGGAATACAGTTGCGTGACCCAATTGAAACAATATTAATTATATCAAATATATATTAAGACTCTTACCTTAGGGTTCTTCCCAGGGTCGTACAGACGAAAACTGCTGCAGAAAGGATTATTTGAGATACACGGTATAAAGATCAATACACAGTTTACATTTAAACAAATAACGTCTGATTTATTGGACGATTTAATTACTTCACCTTCCTTGATAACAATTAAAGTTTTAATTTCTTTTAATGTATGTGAATATGGTCTTCATTAGTAACATATAAAATCCAACGAATTAATGATAAACATTTCTTAACATATAACTTTTCTTAAACTATGACAAATTATTTATATTTTAATGAACCAGTGCGTATATTTTTGTTTGTTTAATATTTCTATCTTTCTCTTAGAGATCTCTTTTAATAAAGTGTCTGTAAATAAATATTACCGTATGGTGGTTAAAAATTCTGAAATAATAATATGGTACTCATCCTGGTAGAGGCTTTGCTTCAACTGGGGATGTGCGTCTTTTTTATCCCTCACTTCGGAAATTGCTGTATAATTTTATCTCTGCTGTTACTGATTACCAAAATCATTGTTCACGTTTAATAATGGTATCGGTTCACGTAATTCATCGGTACGGGCACTGATCACTTTTTATTAGTTGACTGCTTTCTTAGTTCGTACGCACTCGTACAACTGTTTATGATGAGTATTTAATGTCTCTGTATGTTAATATTAAGTCGGCCGACGTAACTTTATCGCACTTAGATGTTTTTTTTTTAGGTTAGCGGCGCGGCCATCATTTGCCAAGTTACAATGGAACTGAACTCAGTACTGCTAAGGCTGAGTACCCAAGAGTTTTTCTGGTCACGTGATCATGAGACTGCGTTCCCTTGGTGCTGTTTGAAAGAGCGCTATACACAGGCATAAGGTTTAGCAACATTTAGTCGTCTGGTGCAATTCATAACTTGGCGTTATTTTCTCCGTGATTCACGGCGGACGCAACATTATGTGTTATTTCACAATCTGTCTGGACTGCTTGAGTGCGGAGACAAAACATAGACGTTTTGTTTTGTAATAAACACTGCATACTTGGTTGACTAACTCGAGGTTCTATAAAGGTGAACAACGACTGGATGGGGAATATAATTTTTAAAGATATTACCTTGGCCCTACAATTCCGTACCGTTACAATATCCCCCCAATAAGAGATTGGATGCCGAAGCATACAAACTCTTATTGCCTAAAACCTAAGAGGATCAGTGAGGATATGGTGCCACAACCCCCCTGAACTCTTTACTAAAATCATGGGTACTTACCCCCCTAGTCCGGTGGCTGCGGCAGCACCCATCCGATCTTACTGGACTTCTCTGTATGAGATCCCAACACCATAAGCTCGGACAGATACCCGCCACAGTATCACCTGACTCTGTAACATTTAATTAAAATATCAATACATGGCCTTCCAATATACCGTATCCACAACTGATTGGTTTCCTCTTAGCCGTACTGGTTCATTGACAGCCGTACTGGTTCATTTTTTATTATAAAATATAATATGTATTCGACTACATTGTAATATAGCTTCTAAATTGTCCAACAGTTACCTGGGTCAATTAAAATTTAACTATCAGGCCCCTCGGCTCATCTTCAACAAGTTACATGGTTCAACAATATATCTTAACCCTAGAAAATACAGTGTTAACCAAACAATATAAGTTTACAATAGTACATATGCGTTCCAGTCAAATTAAATAATGTTCCCCGTACAATATAGCCCAGCCAAAATAACACATTAATTATACAAAATCGCATTAACTCTCAACAATTTATTACTTATCATTATTCAAGAAAATTTATACTTAGCTACTATATATATATTTTTTTTTTCTACTACCCCCTTTTAGTCCCTTAACCCCTGATACCCGTTACACTCTACTGTGTGCAGCACTAGACTTCTTGGCCCTCACAGACCTCAATCTAGCCGTAATCACATCTCCCTCGTGACCTGTAACTGGGTCACCCCCTAATCCACACTCACTATTACCCCCCTGGACTGTAGCGCCCAGTTGCTTCCACAAGGACTGATGCGGAAGGGGTGGACATTTTTTCTTTTATTCTACCCCCATCCTTGCTTTGGCGTTACAATAAAAATTCAGTATTGCACTTACTATTGTTGAATGATACGCCCCTAATGGACTACCACCCCTATCTGGGTGAAAATAGCCCTGTTCCAAAATTTGGTAGACTACAGTTGGCAGTCTAGTATGGGGAGGAGCCCTTGGAAATTTCTCATTTTTAATGTACTACTACACATAATAATATATAGCTGAAGAGTATTAAATAGACGCATCAAATAAGGTATAATAAATGTACGGGAAGTGGATGGTAGCATTTTTATTTTTTTGGTAGCCTTTCGGGGGGGGGGGGGAAGATGTGTGTGGAATTGTCAGTCGAGATTATTTCTGAGTCATTAATCAGGTAGCCGCGTCCAAGGGCTATGGGGAAGTGTCAGTATTTTTTGCAGTGTGTGGAAGTGTCAGTGTGGGGAACTGTCCAGAACCATAAAAAAATGTTACATATTCACCGGTCGGTACACTTTACTTTTTTGTGTGTTTTGCACGAAAACTTTTATCTTGAGCCAATCTTTGTTATTCATTATTTAAGATGGGCGCTGATTAATTGTTCGCATTCAAATCTCTTCGGTGCAGTTTTGTTAGCTATGTGGTTTTTAAAACATGGTTTTACAATATTTTTTGCTCGTCTGTCCACGGTGTAAGGACGCGTTTAGGTCCCGATTTTCAGCTGGCTGAGTATGTGGAACCCGTTTTCCACATGGTTTAACAGCAGGTTGATGCATCTTAGGTGCCATGCCTTGTGTGTAATAATGTTGAGTGTTGGGGATTAGTTCAAGTTCAGTATTGGATGTGATACTTTCGTAATGTTCCGTTGTTTCTTCGTCGACCTCTTCGTCTGGTAGATGTTCTATAACTTCGTTTAAATCGAGGACTATTTCATCTAAAGTTTTGCCTTTATATTCCCCCACTTCACCTCTCTCCATCAACACGAGGAGTTTCAAAAGTTTAGCCGTTTGAAAAACGTCGTCTGGTAGTCGGTATGAGCCGAAATGAATTTGCATGAAGTGACCCATAAATTTAGCGAGCTGCTCTACATCGGAGTTATTCATGTTTAATATCTGTGTTAATGTTGCTAAATGTTTTCTGAGTCTAGTGCAAGTGATAGCTTGTGGATTTTTAGCTTCACATTTCTTGGCATACTTTTGAACAACTTTATAGCCACACAGTGGAATACTGGATCGCGGCTTCGCAAATAAATAAGTGTTGTCACTTGAAATAAAGTAAGAGCGAACTTGTAATAATAGTTGTATATGATCCTGAATATCTGCGCCGAACAGCACGGGTACCCCACGGTTCCTTTTTATGGAAGGTTTAATAAAATAAAAGCGACACTTGATGTAAATACAGGCGCTGACTTATTTAGTATACAAATACACAGAAACTGATACACTTAGTCTGACACACAGTTGTTAACTGAACTGAACTGCACTAAAGATCGACACTTTATATACCTTTTCTAAGACAACCAGAAAGATCCAGAAATCTCTATAGGTATACATACATCAATGACAAAAAATGTTCCCCACTACAAAACTCTAGACACTTCCACACTACAAAGAAAAAGCGCCGGCCCAATCAGAGCCTCACGGCACGCCCACACGCCATGCAAGCAATACAATAACCCTGTTTACAACTTTGTTTACTAGATGGATGGAGAGTTTTCGAGATCTTTCTCTTAACACCCTCCATAAAACTCTGCATCCTTACAATAAATATCATCTTTATTAGTAAGTCCTAACTTTTCTTTCAAAAATTCGAATTTCGGTTTTGGCAATGCTTTCGTAAAGGTATCTGCAATTTGCTCTTCACTTTTTACATATGTTACATTAATTTCACCATTTTGGTAATTGTCTCGCAGAAAATGATATTTAACATCGATATGCTTACTTCTTTGATGAAATTCCGGATTTTTAATTAGTTTAATTGCGCTCATATTGTCTATATATAAATTATAAGTTGTTATATTAATTTTACATTCATTGAAGATTTTCTTTATCCAAATTATTTCTTTTGTTACTGTTGCAGCACTAATATACTCAGCTTCAGTTGTCGATAGAGCTACGCATTGCTGCTTTTTACTTTGCCATATTATTGGACTATTCGCAACTTTACATACAAAACCAGAAGTAGATTTTCTTGCAATTTTGTCACCTGCGAAGGCTGCATCGGTATAAACTTCGAACATACCATTTTTACTATATAAAATTCCAACATTAATTGTACCTTTCAAATATCTCATAATTCGTTTGACTAAGAGCCAATGTTTTTCGCTAGGATTTTCTAATTCACGTGATACAATATTAACAGCAAAACTAATATCAGGTCTACTTACAATTTGCAAAAACATTAAACTTCCTACTGCTTCTCGATAAGGCAGTTTATATATTACTTTTTTAGATATAATATCATAAAAACTACAATCAATTGGAGTGGAAACTGGATTTGCTGAGGACATATTAAACTTTTCTAAAATTTTTGCAATATAACTGCTCTGATGTATGAAAAGGGAACCATCTTTTAATCTTGAGATTTCTATCCCCAAGAAATTTTTAACGTCTTTAATACTCTTTATAGTAAACTCTTTGCTCAAATCATTTAATATTTTATCAATTAATTCAATTTTCGAAGCAGCTAATAAACCATCATCTACATAAATTGTAGGTAAAATTAAATCATTCTCTTTTCTGTAAATATAGAAGCACGGATCAGCAGTACTTCGATAAAAAACCCAAGTTTAAAATTATATTTTTAAAATGATCTGTCCAACATCTAGGAGCTTGCTTTAAACCGTACAAACTTTTCTTTAATTTGCAGACGCGATTTGTACCATCATTAAAACCTTCAGGCTGTTTCATGTATATATCCTCTTTAAGATTGCCGTGTAAAAAAGCTGTTTTCACATCGAATTGACCCAGTTTTAAATTAAAAAGTGCAGCAATACTTAACATGAATCTGATGATATCAAATCGTGCTACTGGACTAAAAGTTTCATTGAAATCTACACCTGGCTTTTGGGAATAACCCTTAATAAATAAACGCGCTTTGTATCTATCAGTACCATCCGCATTGACTTTTCTCGTATAAACCCATTGATTATCAATAATTTTACGATTTTCTGGTTTATCAACTAGTACCCATGTTCCATTTTCATACAACGAGTTTATCTCATCCTGCATTGCAGCTAACCAATTACCTTTTTCATCATTCATTATTGCTTCATTATAATTATTTGGTATATTTTTCGCAAAATGCGAAAAATGCGCAACAGGGAACCCATAAAATTCAGTTTTTCTCTGAGATCTATTGCGCAATTCTCGCCCTCCCTGATTGTTATCTTTCACTTGAACAGATTGTACGGGTTCTTGCAAAGTTTCTTCAAGTTTGTAATCATTATCTTCGCAACTGTTATTAGTGTTTTCTACAATATTACCATTCTCATTTTCATTTACAATATCTTTTATTTTTTCATTATTCAAAGGAACATTAACCGGACAATTAGATACTTTTTCAGGCTTAACCCTGTAAGGTTCATTTTCTAGCCGAGCATTTGTAAAATATTAAGTGATGTTTTTTCTACTAATAGCATATAAAATATACCAAAAATTGTATATTTATGTATTTTTCATGTACCATACCTGAAATACAGAACGTCGCCAAAAAGCAACATAAACCTTTACAGGTAGCAAATTTTGACATATAATAAAGCTTTATGTATTTAGATTTTGTTGCACTTTCTAACACTTTCAGATAGCAATAAATTAAAAAAAGTACAAGTACACATTTTTAATGTAACACATTTCTTTTTATTACAAAAAAACCTGCATAAAAATACAAAAGAATACTGGAAAATTACAAACACATGATATCTATTTTATGATAATTATAAGGATAAAACAACAAATAACACTTTAACTGGAAAAACATTACTACTCACTTTTTGTGGAACTGTACAAAGCAGTTTTTCTTTGAAGTGAAGCACAACAACATGTTGCATTTTGTGCACTTGATGGTTGTGTACCCATTGGTGCAGTTCCGGCATCGACCCTTGTCACCATACACTGGCCAGTGATCAGTTCCATCAAAGCGAAGTTCATCATGTGGCCTCTGAACTGAAGGCTTCTTGATTTGTTTTTTTGGGACTGGGGATTCCTCAAAAGATAGCCTTCATCGCCTCCTAGTGGTACTTCTGGCGGCTAAGCCGTGACTTACGTCTAAACGAAAGTGCTTTAGGTCTAGAACTTTTGTTTGTGAAGAATTGTCCCTTCTGTATTGAAGCCATGCATTTACAATGGCTAAGTCAATCAGGTAACAGAAAATTGCAAAATACCATCTACGAGCACGCGATGGTATTCTGTACAATTCAACCAACATATCGCTTAGGTCAACGCCTCCCATGTGTTCATTGTAAAGTTGAATTATTCTAGGACATGGAATGGGCACTTTGGCTTTGGCATCTTTGCCATACCTCTGAGCAGCTTTCTTGATCAAAAGTGCTACTTCCATAATATGGTAAAATATCATAAACAATACCAAACACACCTGCTCGGACAAAAAATTTGAACCCCATTTGTGGGGCTTCCCTTTCATAGATTGACAAAGATTGCTAGGACGGGTACCCTTATAAGGGATCATAGTCGTCAATGCTACTTTTAGATTGTTGCTTGATACTTTTGCATTTTTTACGGATGTGATTTATTAATGGGCGAATTTTAGCAAACCTACCGTTAGTTTGATTGGTGTTATCGGCAAAATGAATTGTTGATCTAAGCTTCTTGAATCTTTTAAGTGGCAAAATTGTAGCAATTTGATCAATTCTTGTGTTTTGAGCCCAGTAATCTACTACACTTGGCAATTTACAAATCCCCATATATATCATAATTGACAAAAATGCCTGCAATTCTTTAGGATTTGTGTTTACAGACAAACCTTCTTTTTGTACAGAGTACAAATTACTTTGATCAGAAACATACTCTAAAATTTGCTTATCAAAGTAATAGCTAAAATAATCTAGTGGGGATTTATTATTATTATCATCCTCACTCTGAATATTGTTTGGGTTCTGATTATCTCTAGTCTCTAAAATATCTCCTCGCCTCCATACATGTGAATGTCTGTGCCAATTAGGCAAACGCACAAAGGCACAACTTCTTCAAATCCAGAACTGTAGCCATTTTCTTCTGGCATATTATCTACCAGTAGTGGTAGGCACCGTCTTCTATTAGATCTTATAGGCCTACCTGAATTTGATTGTGTAGCTGGGCTAATATTATGATTTGATGTTGAGGGAGCTTCCATCTCCGCATCACCACCTCCACATTCAAATTGGTCTGATAACTCAGTTTCATCTTCACTACATTCGGGAGATTCTTCAATAATGCCATTTCCTAGCGTGACACTACTTCGGAATCTGTCTTCAAAATCGTACTCCTCATCGTCACCAGAATCAACTGCGTTAGGTGGAATCACTGTCTGGACATCCTTCGGTTTTTTGGAGTAGAAGAGCATTGGTTTTATTCCACTCATATTTATTCCTGAAAAAAAGATTATTCTACTGGAACACAAATATGAGCCAAATAACATACAACAGCTAACCTATTTACTTCGATTGAAAATTTAATTAATTGAATTGAATGTTAGTTTCCCTAATTGTAATTCTCTTTAGGTACAGAAAATAGGGGTCAATAAGTAAGTAACATATTCTGTAACATATACTTCAAAAGAAACATTTTGTGGATAGTTTAGGTAAATAAAGTACAGTACTCAAATATAATACATTATATGAAATATCATTCTATCTATTGCACATGAAAATAATATAAACCTTAAAGTTGTGAAATTTGTCTATATTTCCCAGAATGCACTCAATTTTATGTTATTTATTTACTCAAAACAAATCACTTGACAAAATACTCTATTCAGATAGTTTGTTTCAATAACATAACCTCTAAGGTACAATGTTGCTTTTTGACAACATTATTTTCAAAGTGCATAATAATTTATATACAGCGATGAAATGATAATTATTTATACACTATTATAAGTATTGTGTAATATAAAACAATGTTCTTACCTGTAAAAAACCCTTGCAGACGTATAAACTGTGAAAATTATTGAAAACCACAAGCAATACCATACGGTTGCAGCATGTGTACTATTGGCTAAGATGGAAACAAACATCATGGTGAATAGGTTAGCTAAATTCCACTGGGAGCAGCACATGTTTGACATACAACAGTAGTAGGAAAGCAACATTGAACTTTAGAGGTAAATAAACTGATATCATATTAGACAAAAAATCGTAAAGTTCAATGTTGCCAAAAAGCAACATAAACCCTTACAGGGTTAAATAAAACATCTCTACTTACAACTACATCTCTTAAACTTGGAACATACACTCGATAACCTTTAAAATTTTCGTGATAGCCAACAAGATAGCCTTTAATTGCTTTTTTGTCTAACTTTTTACGTTTCTCGAGAGGTATATGTATATATGTACAAAGCATTCGGTTCCAAAAATCTTTAACTCATCAACATTTGGTTCTTTATTATACCACAACTCATAAGGCGATTTTTTATTATCATGTCTTGTTGGTGCTGTTCGATTAATTACAAATACGGCCATGTTTATTGCTTCTGCCCATAAATATTTTGGCAAATTCGCGTTCGCATGCAACATGGAACGAGCAGCTTCTACGATAATTCGATTCTCGCGTTCCGCAACACCATTTTGTTCGGGTGTATAAGGAGTATTGACTGTCACTTTAATGCCTCTTTCGTTCAAAAAACGTTTTACCCATTGATTATCATATTCTTTTCTGCCGTCCCGATGAATTTCTTTTATATTTTTTCCGAATTGATTTTCAACTTCCAAACAAAAAATCTTTAATTTATCAACTACTTCCGATTTATGTTTGATAAAATAAATATATCTAAATCCGGAAAAATCATCTTTAAATGTAACAAAATATGACTTCTTGCCAAGAGATTCAACTTCCATTGGACCGCAAACATCTGTGTAAATTAACGCTCGAACTTCTGTCGCACGATCAGTTTTCGCGTGAAAAGATAAACGGTGTTGCTTACCGTATGCACAGGCATCACAATAGAAGTCATCATTTATAAATTTAATATTCGCATTTTTCAGAAAATTTCTTACATATTTAACGTTTTGGTGACAAAGCCGCTCGTGCCATAATTGCAAGGAATAACAATCATCCGATTTTTCTGTTTGATTTTACAATTTGTTCAACCGGTTCTATTTGTTTACTAACATTACATGCTTTTGGAAGTTTTACACGCACATCTAATTTTAATAAGTTTCCAAATTTATGGCCTACTGCAATGATTTGTTTATTTTCATTAAAAAGCATTGCTTACTGAAATTTGTTATCAAACAATCAAGGCTAAGTACCTTTCTTACCCGCACATTTAGTAGAAAACAAGTTATTAATTAAATCAGGAGTATACAATACATCCTGAAGAGTACATTCTAATCTATTACCATCTACATAAGATTCTAAGTCTATGTTACCTATTCCATATGCTGCCATGTAATCACCGTTGCTTATCTTCACATTTACTGGATGTGCGAATTCTTCATACGATGAGAACCAATCCCTTCGATGTGTCATGTGATCCGTTGCTCCTGAGTCCAATGCCCACGTATCTGTTTTTTGGTTTTCTCCTTTGACTCCTAGCAGTGCTATTCTGGGAGATGATCCCGGATGCGATGAAGATACTTGATTTTCAACTTGTAGCGTTATATTGCTACTCTTCGTCTGGCGACAGTTGTAGTTCCTGTGACCCTTCCTTTTGCATTCGAAACACCTGAAGCAATCCCTTTTCAAATGATTGGTCCTACCGCAGTTGGTGCAGAATAATCCTTCCTTTTTCTTCTCCGGATAATTTTTAATATGCCGATGATACTCATTTTTCTGTTTTTCGTTGCCAACTTTTAATTTTGACATCAAAGCCGTTGATGACTCACATGTATCGCCCTTTTCTTGAAGTCTAGCTTCTTCAGCCATTAATCGGTCAGTTAAATTTTCTAGATTTTTCTTACTCTCTTTGACTGAATCCCAGGCACTGTGAAAGTGGTTATACTTTTTGGGCAAACAAGACAAAATTCGAGTGAGAAGCATGCCTTTTGGTAGTGAACTTCCAAGAGTGTGCATTTTCTTCGATAGAATTTCAAGCTTTGAAATATTTTGGGCAACACTTTCACTCTCAACCCACTTATAATCGAAGAATTGTTTTTGCACAATAGACAGAGTTTCATCGGATTTTCTATCGTATACCGAGCTTAATTTTGCCCACATTTCTCTGGCGCTTGTGCAACCCATAATCAGCTCCAATGGGGCTTGTCTTCGATCGTAGTCACAATCAATTTCCTGGCAGTTTTGTCAGCCTTCAAAAACTTTTCCAATTTTTCTTCATATTCATCTTCTTTTGGGTCTTCATGTGGTCTTCGTAATTTTCCTTCACAAACAGCTAGCACATCGTCGTCATCTTCTAGAATTGTTCTTATAACGAAGTGCCACTTGTGACAATTTTCTTTATTTCGCAACCTCTCAATTTTTAGATTCGAGATGTCCATTTTGCTTCTTCAACTAGTTAGCACTTTCTTCTTTTTTTTTATATTTGTACACACACTTGATTTCACACTGCACTACACTCAAGCAAAGCCTGGGCCCATAAAGCACGGGTACCCCACGGTTCCTTTTTATGGAAGGTTTAATAAAATGAAAGCGACACTTGATGTAAATACAGGCGCTGATTTATTTAGTATACAAATACACAAACTGATACACTTAGTCTGACACACAAGTGTTAACTGAACTGAACTGCACTAAAGATCGACACTTTATATGCCTTTTCTAAGACAACCAGAAAGATCCAGAAATATCTATAGGTATACATCAATGACAAAAAATGTTCCCCACTACAAAACTCTAGACACTTCCACACTACAAAGAAAAAGCGCCGGCCCAATCAGAGCCTCACGGCACGCCCACGCGCCATGCAAGCAATACAATAACCCCGTTTACAACTTTGTTTACTAGATGGATGGAGAGTTTTCGAGATCTTTCTCTTAACACTTTTTCCTTTTATTACTACGCATTTGAATCGATCCATTAGAATCTTTTCTGTCGGACTAATCGATTCTAATATTTCTTCGTATCCTTCACGTGGCTGGTTTCCACAACTTTCATACACGTGCAGAGGTAACCTTTGCAGTTCACCTGGCCGTCTCCTGTTTAGTAATATTATCCTACAGTACACAGTTTCCACTAGTTTTATGAAAGCGCGCTCATCGTCAGGATGTTCACGTAATGTAGAAGCTGCTGAGTTACCAGTAGTGACCAAATAGGTTTTAAGTTTCTTTAAATCAGATGCTAGTGGCACTAGAGAGACCTTGTTCCAAGTCTTCACATTGAGATCGTCGGCAGCCTGGCTGGATACATCGTATCTCCAGTTAGTGTCAATCAAATGCATTAAAGTCTTTTAAGTTTGCTTCAACCTCTTCGGAGTGCAGATTGGGAATGATAGCCTTCTTCTTCAGAGCGAAATTGATGGCTATCACACAACAATTCTTTAGCGCAGTGCTAATATTCATTGCGTAGGTTGGAGATTTATACACACATTTTTTGATGTCGTACTGAGCTGTGAGCTTTGTAGCTTCAACTATAGTGTCGTAATGTTGTGGCTAGAGCTGGAAAGAGATCAGTAATGGATGAGTTCAATGTTCGAAGTGTAAGTAATAATTTAGCAAGTTCTCTCATTTTCCGAGAAGTTACGTTGATCAATTGATTTCCTCTGTGTATTTTTAAGTACCGGGCACCATAAGCACATATGAGTGTGTCGGTTTTGGCCACCAGTGATATGGTATCTGCCCTCATCCGTGGAAAAACTTTCTCTTTTAGTTGCTGATCATATTGATAGTTACGTAATAACAGAGTTTGACCATAACTTGGTGACTCTTACTTCTACTACTTTCTACCTGAACGCATTTCTTGCGATGCCTCAACAGCTGCTTCCTCGAGTACAAGCCTAAACATGAAGAGCAGGGCAAATACTTGTCAGAATCAATAGGACCTGAGAGCATTTTCATTGGTTTTGTGCATCTATTTACGTTTTCTAAAAAATTACCTTTGTTTTGTAACATTGTCAGCAGCTTCTTACGGTCATTACTGAGTTTTGGCTTTGACAATATTTGTTGTACATCGATCTCCAGTTTATGGTTACGGATGACGTGTCTAGAAAAATTAGTTACTGCAGTCTCGCAGTAGATACAGAAGTTCTTTTGTCTTGTCCACTTTTTACCTACGGAAATGGAAGGCTTCTGGAGAGGTTCTCTACATCTTTAGAATGAGTTTCTAAGATGCTGTCCTCAACCACAGTGTTTCTATATAGAGATGTAACTGTCGGCACCATTTGGTTTTTTTCTTTGGAGCAAGTGGGAGGATAATTAGTAAACTGTGATACATCACTGCTGTCTTCATCGGTTCTATGGTTGCTAAAATCCTTGTGAAAATTTATAGAAGTGTTTTCTGCAACTGCTGGAGATTCATTTCCAGTCGGGGTCACCTGAAAGTAACGAAACAAACACTTTTTATTTCGTCTGGTTATTCATTATCGTTATCATTATCGAGTGCTAATTTTATTGTGTTATCTTTTTAATATTTGTTTGCAAAGGAGGGAGTAAAGCTTTGCAGACACCACTATTTTTAAATTTATTGTCTATGACATTTAAGAAGGATTTTAGAAACTCCAATTCACCAAATTTTTAATACTTTCAGTGCCGGATTCAGAGTCTGATCTTTTAGAGGGAACTTTTCAGACAATCTCTGTGCAAAAAACCTCTACCTTTTCCAGAGAACCTCCACGTCTCCTAGGAATACATAAAAGTATATTTCTTTACTCGTATGTTGTTCTTTAATAAGTTTCTCTCCCAATTTTACAGAGCGCAAACCGTTTCGACCCACACCCAGTAGAACTAATTCGACCTTTTTTAAAAATTTACTTTATTGTGGATTTGAAAATATTACAAGAAGGCATTTTGACTATATGAGAGAGTATCAAATAATTTGAAGCGCAAATGTGCAATTAATTTTGTCATCCTTTATACTAGATAACACCACGTCGTAGCTGATGCTTTTCAACATATCGCCTACCACATGATGTGCCAGAGTCGACATAAATCAGTATCGGCAGGTGGAAAAGTGTACATAAGTTTCAAGACTACGGATAGAATCGGTGGCTGACGAAAATACGCTCAGTATAGCCTCCGTACGTGCTTCTTCATATTTTTTAATTCAGACATCAAAATGTCTCGATTTCGGCATAAATCTGGCATAAATCTTTTCCTCTAACCGAATAAAAAGGTAAGAATTTAATAGAATATTGATAAACTACAGAATGCAGAATAAAGAAGACACGTTCCTGTCTTTGCACTTTGATTACAAATAAAAATCTCTCATATTTGATCTATTCCCGTTATGATAAAACGTTTCCATTTCGCGAATATTCAGTTTGGCGGGGACTAATGTTTTAGCGATTTCGGAGCTTTTGTTGGGATAAGATTTTTGAATACTGCTTTCGTAGAGTAAACTGATGATTTGGTGTGCTGTGTATTTTACTGATGTTGCGACCTAACTAAATGGTTTTAGAAAATGGGCGTTTAACCAAAAACCTGTACGTAAGTGCATATATCTCAGACGCATCCAAACTGTATTCCTCTCCTGAGTCTATACTGCTTTCTGGGATGTACTCTGAACCACTTTCTTCAATCTCGCTTGTCTCCGATACCCAGCGTTCATTTTCAGCCTGGTCGCCGCTGCTTGACGAATAGTTGTGCACCAAACGTCTGCTGGGTTTCACGGTCCATTTGTCAGGTTTCTAAAAGTGCAACATGATTTCATCACAAATGGAAGTCTCTTACGTAAGTTCTTCGCAAATTAAGAATTCATATATTACGTAAATATAACTAACACTACAAAAAGTAAATCTTACCATTTTCAGGTGTTCCTCTAAACTTGTTACGATTGGTCTTTTTCTGTTTGCTTTGTCGCCACTGGTTGTTTCTGTTTTCTTCAGTACTTTGATTTCACGCGTGTCTCCAACTTTGTCACCATTTTCCTCTGTTTTCTCGAACTCCGTAATTTCACATGTGCTTCCTTGATTGTCCTCATTGGTTTTTTCTGTCTTCTTTTTTTTAACTACATGGGTATTAGAGTTTTCACCTGTAAAATAGTGGTGTCATAAATAACAACAAACCTACTTCGTTATCCTTTTCTACAATTGAAATTTATTTACCTATTTACTTTTTGTGTTGCTAGATACAATATTAACAAAAATGTTGGTAGATATTACAAAAAATATGACGTAAAATTGCACAGTTCGTGTTTTTATTATTATACCGGGTTACATTTCCCAACGAACTGCAAGCTTTTGCCTCTTTTAGTTCAAGGGACTATTACTTACGTGAATGCCTGAGTGTTTCGTTGTCGACAAGTTTTTTAGTTTTACCAAGAGAAAGGGAAAGACAAAAAAATCTTTAAAAAAACGGTTTCTCTTTTTATCTTTTTCATATACAGGTACCTATCTAATACGTAGGTGCTTGTAAGTTTTGGTAAACTTTGATAATTTGTAAAGAGGTAGCACAAAGTGGATTACTTTGTACACGTATATTTGAGTCTACCTATTCATCTGACGGAAAATCTATAGTTTTCCTGATATTCCTAAATACTTACCTGGTTACATAGAGGTTCACCTTTATAACAAATAAATTTTTGAATTGTAGAACAGTTGGATGAAACCCAATGACTTCGTATTACCTACACTTTAATATGAGTGTATGTAGGTACTTGCTACTATCGGCAAGCAACAAAAACTAGCCTCAGTTTAATTGGTGACAGCAGATTCAACGTTATTTTTTTAAACAAATGAGTTGTAAGCCTCGTCCACGTTGTCACCATGTTTCACAATGTGACTTAAATTACACGGGAGTAGATACATAAAAGTTTAAAACTCTAAAATGAATACATACACAGATTAACACAAACATGGGTGTCCGCCACACAAATATGGGCATACGCAAAGCATAATAATTCATATGTACATTGTTATATTTACTTACAATATTCAGTCAGTTTACACATACAATTTGAAATGAAGATGCATTATACTGTCAAAACCTTCAATAATTCTAAGGTAAACAAGAATGTAGGTAAACCGCCTTTTCATCCAGTTATATTACTGTCTGTGGGCGTGATCACTCACCCTTTCATAACAATTTCTTTATGAGACGCTGCTGTTTAATACAGCTCAAGTGTTCTAGGTAAAACAGTGGATAGCGTCATTCAAAGGAAACGTGATAAGTCTCATTTTCTGCAGTCTTATTTTCGTTATCTCAACTATTCTTTTAAGTGTGCCCATACGAGCTTGATAGGATTTAAATTACAACGGTAGGGGGGGGGCAGTCTTAAGACTTCACGTTCCTACTTTTGTGCAATTTCATCAATAAGGAATACTCTTTTAATACTAGACTCATTAATAACTTGTAGAAACGCTGGAGAGAGAGAGAGAGAGAGAGAGAGAGAGAGAGAGAGAGAGAGAGAGAGAGAGAGAGTGTGTGTGTGTGTGTGTCAGTTTCATAAAATAATGGCTTTCCTGCGAAAATATTTTATTATATTATAATTACATTATCACATAAAATTCATGAAAATCACACACACGCGCGCGCGCGCGTCTGCGCCCCCCCCACACACACACAAAACTGGCTAAGTCAGAAGGTTAATATACAATAATGGAACGACACAACATCTTTAAAACTCAGGTTGCCGTGCAGCGCGTACACGTTTTCGTAAACAACCTTAAGGTAAATGCCCTCTCTGGCTATTAAGCAACTGGCGGGTTCAGTCGACCCTGTCGGTATTTTCACACTTCTGTTCTAGTACTGTGTGTGTGTGTGTGTGTGTGTGTGTGTGTGTGTGTGTGTGTGTGTGTGTGTGTGTGTGTGTGTGTGTGTGTGTGTGTGTGTGTGTGTGTGTTAAAATCCTTTCCTATACGTAACGTTTTAAAATCACTTTCATTCATTACTTTTAATTATAGTATAAAATGCAAAAAGAATGTTTTTGAAATAAGGGTAATGAACTGAAAAGGACGGACACACACACACACACACACAGACACACACAAAACTCGTTCAGTCAGAATGCTAGCCTAATATTCGGAAGCATTTGGTGTCACAATGAGCTCTTAATTGTGTAGCAGTTTTCGAACCTGACACTGTGCACTAATCGGTTCCGGCGTTAGTAAGATGAGATTACTGTTTCAAGTCCACAGTTAGTATCCATCAATCGCAACTTATCGGTTTCAGTGGAACGGATCAATCAATGTGCAGAAACATCGCAACAACGTGACTACACGGATCCCAGATAAAAATTATTTACCACAATAACAGTTACTTTAATGCCTACTGTCATTATTTTTAAACGGGGAGTTGAGTGCGGCAGAAAACGGGCGACATGGAGTGGAATATACAGAAAACAACCTTATTTATTGAAGACTACCATACTTCACCGGAGTTGTGGAACAACAAAAGTGCTTCATATAAAGACAGGAATGTGAAAAGTGACAAATTAAAATTACTTGCTACCAAGTACGAATGTTCAGTAGATGAATTAAAAAAGAAAATCAAGAATTTGAGGTCTGCTTTTCATCGGGAACATAAAAGGATTACTAAACCGAAGAGTGGCTCATCTCCTAAAAAAGAGAAATGGTTTGCTTATAATCTCCTGACATTTTTGTTAGATGTTGCCATTCCAAGACAAACCTTTTCAACAGCAGAAAACTCTGAGGTAAGTTAATTAACATTTCTAACTAATTATGTTTAACAGAATAATTTAATCATTTAACGTTTCTTGAATTGACCTTTCACTTTTGATAGTTGTGTGTGATAGGGAGAAATAAAGTCATAAAATGGTAACGCAGCTAAACACATTTATTTTACATACAATACTACTGTACAGTGTAGAGTTTGTGTTTTGTCTCTTAGTATTTGTCTTGCCAAGATACTTTTCCTTCTTTTGATACAAAATACCTTGCGAATTCATCCCGGACGTCTTTTGCATCTTCACCTGATTTTCGTGGTTTGCGCCGTAAATTCACCATACCCGTGTCATCTTCGACTACCGTCCTCCATGATCCTGGAATAACAGTTCCATCTTGTGTATCAATATCTAAGGTTCCATAAGGTGCATAAAGAGGTCTTGAAGTATTGCTTTTCCTTAAAAAATTGTGTGGATATACACACGCAGATGTGATAGTTTCTGCGTTTTCAACATTTACCATTAAAGGTTTTCAAAACACACGACAAAAACTGATGATAATAATCCGAAAGTATTTTCCACTACTCTTCGTGCGCGTGCTTGTCTGTAATTGTATATTCTATTCTTAGAACCTTTTTCTTGATGTCCTGGATAAGGCTTCATAATATGTACCTGTAGGGGAAATGCATCATCTGCCACTAAAACGTAAGGAGATAACACTTCACTTCCAGGGAGAGGTTGTGGAGTCGGTAATGCGAGTTCATTTTTCATTACTTTTTGGTAAAATGAAGTTTGGCGAAACACTCCTCCATCTGAAATCCTCCCTTGACAACCAATATTGGCATACAAGAAACAAAAGTTAGCATCTGCAATCCCATCAAAACAATGCTGAATGACCCCTTGTAATTATAAAACAAGCTGCCACTGTTCTTTGGGCTCTGAAGCACTATGTGCTTTCCATCCACGGCTCCGATACAGTGTGGATACTTCCAGGTTTTCTCAAAATCATTAGCTATTATCTTCCACTCATCTTCATTTGGTGGAATCTGTAACACAAATAAACGATAGCACATTATTATTTTATGGAAACGAAACGAATTAGCTCTATTTTGTATTTCTTCCTTTTTTCAGGAAGAAGACGATTTGGCGTCTGATACATCTGAGAGTCAGCATACTATCCCACCAACTCCCAGCCAACAATTACAATCTGATGATGCAACAAATTTTTCAAGTAATGAAGGAAGTGTTAAGCAATTTCTTTCACCCAAGAAGAAAGCTAAAAGGAGTAAACCCACATCAGCCTATTCTAAACGTGAAGAAGAAGCATATGCTGTATTACAACAAGCAATGAAGAAGGATGAATTCACAACTTATGGTGAACATGTCGCTAATGAATTGCGTGATCTTCAGCCTACAGCAAGGACCATTGTAAAACATCTTATCAACAACATACTGTTTGAAGCAGCTATGGGAAAGTACAATAATGTTGGGTCATCCACTTCATATCATGGGAGTTCTGATAGTACAAGCAGTTACTTATCTCGTCCTCTTTCTCTTCAATCTCAATCTTCCAGAGCTACAAGTGATGGCGAGGAACAACCAATTGGTTCTGAGTTTACAGTACTTACAGAATTTTTGGAACTTTAATAAACAAATCAAAAGTTTACTATATGGCTATGTATTTGTCAATTACGGTTTAATATGTTCAATGTTATTTCCTTGAATACATAAATAACAAACTACTTTATTCTATTCACTAACCCTACTTCAATTCTATAAATATAGATTAGATTAGATAGTAATTATTATGTACACAATTAGTACAATTGATAATACATTAATAAAGTAAACAATATATATGATTCCGATAAGTGTAATATAATAGATGCTTATTTAAATTTTCTTAATATAATTCATAATTATTTGAAATTATTTGACATTTTAATTCAATTCCTAATTTAATAACCTTACTTAAGATTAACTTAGATTTAATAACTAATACATTTCATATTTATAGTAAGTATTCAAAAGCATAAAAATATAAGAAGATAAGAAAAAAATATAAAGATATAAGTATATAAATTTATAAATGAAAAACGCTAATTTTCATGGAGCAGAGTGAGTGAGTAAAATATATCATTCATTCTTCAAAGTGTTTATAAAATAAGACTATAATACGTTGATGATACACAAATGTGATTGGATAACAATTTCAGTATTTATTTTATCTAGTTTAACTAGTTTTTCCTTAAGTCGAGTTTTAAACAAAGATAAAGTTTCAGTGGCTCTTAGCTCAGGGGAAAGTTCATTCCAAGCCTGCGCAGTATTTACGAAGAATGATATAGACTAGATTCCACAGTTTGATCTAGTGATATCAATAATATAACCCTTTTGTCTGGTTATTATATAAACATTATTTATAAAGGTACAAGTTTTATGAACTTACCTTTACAAAATCTCGCAGAACATTGATAAAGGCTCTGAATACTTCTGGTATTATGCGACAAATACTTGGGATTGAAATTCTGAAGAGATACATAAGTGCTGATAACTATCTCCAGTAGCTAGGTATCTCAAAGTCAACAATACTCGCACTTGAACTGGCATCACATCACGACAGTTGGTGTCTCCTTTTTTCACCCAAGGAGTGACCTTTTCGACTAGGTAGTCAAAATCCTGCCTGCTCATACTTGTGAAATTTTTGAACAAACTACTTGAAATAAGTTTTTCGAAAAATTCCTTGCGATTATCACTACTTTTAACAAATAAATCTCTGATCCACCACCTAGGCTTCTTCCGTTTTCTTCTTTTATTGCCATTTGCAAGGATCAAATAAGCAGCTGCTGCCACTGCTTCTGATGACATGACACACACTACTGCAAACAGGTGTTGAATAACTTGAAATGCTTTTGCCTCATGCTACAAGCAATGGCAACAAGTGACAACTGGCAACAGATTCTTGGGCGACATTCGACTTGCGGCAAAGTATGAAGACGCACGGCAACATCTAGCAACAAAATAACACGTGTAGCATGCTACATGTTGCTCGTTGTTGCCTCAGTGGAAACGTACCTTTAGGATTAAGAGATCAAGTTACTTATAATGACAGACCAAAATGTTTTAACTGTAATAAAATAGCACAAAAAGAAACTAAAGACTGTTATATACTAAACCAAAAGTAACAAATACTAGAATACACAAACACTAAATTACAAATAGTAAGATGTTTTATTTGTAATAAGTTGGGCCACGTACCCAAAGAATGTAGAACTAAAATAAAAAATCATTTAACTTTGCCCAACGCGATAAAGAAATTAGACAAGGAAACAACAATCGCCTACCTTTAGAGAGTCGTACAGGCAGGCCAGCAAACGAATACAAATAGGCTTAATAAATCCACCTAACAATGAATGTACTATGGTTGCTGTAGAGAAAACAATAAAACCAACTTGTCAATGATGTTAAGCACCGGAGAAGAAATTTGTTTAAGAAAATTTAGTTGCTTTCAAAACGAAACGTTAATAGATGATAGTCATCTAATAGAATTAAAGGTATTCATGATCAAGTGATAAAAACGCTGGGTAAGACAATATTAACGATACACTTTGGAAGCCTAATAAAGGAATTTTTTCATGTTGCTCCTAAGGAAATTAAACTAAGACCCGATAAGTTAATGGGAAGAAATTTATTGTCAGAAATAAAAGTTAACATCGATTATGGTGATAGAATTTAAGAATCGGGTTGAATAAAATACCGTTAACTAGCCCCGATGTAAACTTTCACCTCGGACGGAGCACACGAAAACACTAAATACTAAATACATTACTAAAATCGTAATGAAAATAGCCCATACTAAAGCCCATGTTCCATTAATGAATACTACGAACCATGAAGTAATTGCTAGTAACATACATTGCACCCTGCGAAGTATTGAAGCATATGTAAAGATAATCAATCAAAATAAAGTAGTAAAACACTTAAAAATAGATCACTTGCGGAAGAAAGAAAAACAACCAATAAGTAATCTTTGCGACGAGTATAGAGATATATTTTATTTGCTAGCAGATAAATTAACCGGGCCCACTAGAGTAAAACACGAAATAACTGTCAAGCTCGTAAATTATCAGGCTCGTTAGGCTGCCGGGAAGTGATAAGTCTCGTTAGACTGCCCGACCAGTATTATTTAATTATCAGACTCAGAGTATTGTGTATTATTAAGCATCACTAAAAAGTAAAAGGTGATTAGAATCATTGTATTCAGTATATTGACAATTTGTAAAATAAACTCTTTTGTTGAAAGAATTTCATCGAGAACGGACTCACACCACCAACAACAACAAACTCCCCTCGATGTACGCTCGTATATCCTAGGGTACAACAGGATTTAAATGGTTTGAAAAACAAAAGAAAACCCACACCATCTAATTGATACTGATCAAGCGATTGTGAATCAGCGCTGACAAAACGTAAGAGGTGTAAAAGAGTATTCCTTATTGATGAAATTGCACGAAAGTAGGGACATGAAATCTTATGATTAAGATTAAGCTCCCCCCCTACCTTTATAATTTAAATCCTATCAAGCTGGTACGGGCTCGCTTAAAAGGAAAGTTGAGATGACAAAAATAAGACTGCAGAAAATGAGACTTATCACGTTTCCTTTGAATGCCGCTGTCCACTGTTTTACCGAGGCGACTACTCGAATATCTTGATCCTGTTGACTTACTCTCTCACAGTGCAGCCTTTTATCGCAATGGAGTGCAGAGATTATGCATCTCATTGATGTACGCCATTAATTACTGTACATTGTAAACAATGGCCGTTTGCTCTACTTCCTAGAACACTTGGGCTATATTAAACAGCAGTCTTATAAAGAAATTGTTATGAATGAAATTCATCTATAGGCCTACTGAATGAAATTCTCTATAAACATCTTGCTTTTTAAAGTTTCGTTCTGTCCACTAGGTTCTAACTTACACCTATTCTCAGAATATACGACAAACTGGTGTTACAATTTTTTGTTTAGAACCACTCGTAAGTAACTAGTTTGTTGATGGTGTTTGTGGTTTCTCGAGTTTTGGGTAGCAATGAGCTTAGCGTTGGAAGTCTCTTTTGCCTGATGTAAAATTCACTAATAGTATAAGTAGTCACAAGCTTGCCAAAGGCGTCCACTCTTATGTTTAAACTAAGCTAGGAACTCGTTCATTTTGCCATCTTAAACTTCTCTCTCATTCTTCTCCCTCTTTTGCGATAGACGATAGTGTTCGGGTCCATATTCCAGCTACCACGGAAACTCTTTCAAAACAAGTTTACTGGAATTTTGATTTTTAGCTTCATTTTCCTAAATTCTAAAACACTTCACGTTATTTTCCATTGCATACTAGGAAAAATATTTCTACCTTTCGTAATTGAGCTTTCAATGGGAAAGAAGTCATTTAACTGTATAAATGTCTAAGTGTATCAAGATAATATTGTATTACTAATTTTAAAGGTAACCACAAAAATTTAAATAACAATAGACATGAATTACACCTAACTACAAAATTAAATAAACCTTAAAATGAATTTAAATATAAATACGCAAAACGTACGTAGTTAAAATAAGTATACAATAATTAATAATGGAATGAATGAACTAGAGTAAGATAATAATATCAAAAGCACAAGTAACAAATTAACTAGCAACGAAAGAAAATCGATACACTTATATTGGCATGATGTGCATGACACTGAATAATTCCTTATCATTTAAAATTTTAGAATGCACTTGTCTGTGATAAACTCTGATCTGCGCACATGTTGTTAACTGTTAATGTTACTGTACACAAGAATTCCGGAATATATGGGGTGTGGAATTTGACTTCAGGCACAAAGTAGTTTTGCGATTCATGCACAAAGTAGTATTGCGACACTAATCGAAATAGGTTCGTGACTAAAATTCTTCGGCTAAAGACAAGCACAAAGGTCCTATTAACATTCGGAATTGAAATATGTAAAATGTTGGTTAACAAGTAACAGTAATTTGGAGGAGAAATGAAGAGTGGCTACTTTGAAACAGTTGTAAAAGTTGGTCCCTTATAATTCAATTACCTATATTTACAACACCACAGTGACCATGTAACTCTCTACTTTTATTGTTTAATTAGTTACATTTATTTTGTGTGTACTATTAATAATTACTTTCACTTTTAAAATCGGACGCCATGTTGTCAGATTGGGCAACATCATACAAGTTTACATTTAGGGCCAGAATTCGGGTAACATGAACTAGGGTTGTGGAATATATTACCTGAAATAATCGTACTCAAGATAAAATGTACAAGTGACCTTTTATTTTTTTAAGATGACTCTAAATACATATTGAAAAACTGACTCTAGCTGTACCAAACACGTACATATTACGCCATGGGGCGTTCAGCAAACATCAAACCCTTAGAACATTTTAACCCTCCAAAATAAACAGTTGTTACCATTATTAATACATATATGAACATGATAAACAATACAATAAATAATATCTGCACAACCCAGCACTTGTTAAATGATTTTGTTCACGCTCACACTCTCTCTCTCTCTCTCTCTCTCTCTCTCTCTCTCTCTCTCTCTCTCTCTCTCTCATTCTCTGGTACAAATTTTTAGTTGTTGTACGAGCTTGTTTTGTGAATTTAAATGCAAAATTTGGTCATTTTAAAATTTTGTAATTATGAATTTACTGTAAGGTATAAATATCGGTCAGCTGATACTCAGCTGCCGGTTTTTTGGGTAGATCTCACCGTACTGCTTAGATCAGTCCACCGTGCCAAAATCTGTTGTTTTTACTTCGTCTCGGGGCCCACACCGTCGTGTCTCCCCTCGGATAACACTTTGGCCGATTAAGCCGCACGTAAATGCCGATCCCTTGGCGGATGACACCTACTCAATGATCCGGTTACCTCCGATATTTTGAAATAGTTATTTAACCACTTTTGGTGGTGTAAAAGTTAAAATTCACACTTGGTGAATGTTTTGCTGGCCGGCTGCGTTCACACTCCAGAAGAAAATGACACAGAGTCTTTGTTAAGCATTGCGTAGGTGGGGCGAAAACTACGTCATCAGGCTTTTGTTCGTATAGCCAAGCCTTGAGTTGTTTACGGAAATATGCATTCCTTCCACTGACGTCATCAGGGCTTGTCACTTTATCGCTATTTGTTACATACGATTTTTTTGCTGTGTTTGTCGTTTTGCAATGAAAACGGTCAGAATCCTGTCAATTCACATCTGCGTTTTATAAAATAGTTATATAGTCCACTCACCAAAACTTTACAGGGATTATGAAATATTTAAATAACTATTACCAAATAATTGTTAAAAATAAATGAATACAATAATTATGGTCTTTTGTACCATGTTTTTATAAATTTAGTATTGTACCAGAATTGTACCATCACAAAACCCCCTCAATGAAACATTTTGTGCCAAAGCATAAAAACTTTCATTGACCCATTCGTACTTCCTAAAGGGATCAGCCAGGATATGTCGCCACAACCCCCTTACAATTTATATAAAAAGAAAATCAATAACTCACCCGTGGTCTGATGACGATGTCAGAACCTGTATGATCTTACTGGACTTCTCCTTCGAGATCCCAACACCATAAGGCCAATCAGGCGCGTAACGCTCCTGCTCTGACGCGCTGGCCAGCTCAGGACCGCCGTCATAACATCACCAAACACTGAAACAATAAATTAAAATATCAAAATAGTGGCTTGGTAAATTACTCTATCCTTAACTGATCTGGTTCCCCTTAGCTATGTGCTGGTTTGTGTTAATAAGCACTGGGTTTGCTTGAACTACTAGAAATACAATATAAAAAATGTAACATACAAGAATTACCTAGAATTGCCATTCTCTTCATGGACTACCCTGAATTGTAAAAATTGTTTCGATTCCCATCGATAATAATTAACTCCTTCTGTTTCATAATTAATGTAATTATAAAAGAAACAAATATTTATATGAAAAAGAATTTAATTTAATTATAAAATAAACATGGAAATCCCCATATAAATCTCCAAATATTACTCAAACATGGAGAAAAACAAATTATAGAAAAAAAAATTGATAAAATCTTATTGATATTAATATTATTATTATTATTATTATTATTATTATTATTATTATTATTATTATTAATAGTTAATAACTGGCGCTGTCAATAATATTTACCCCTCTCTCTCCTCCACACACACACTATTTCCTATACATCATGTTAAAATTTCATAACATAATACATTATACATGATACATAACAATACACTGATACATTATATTAAATGTAATACATTGAAATAGTTAATTCATATTTAATCTTTATCAGAATTTACACATTCTGCCTATTTAAATTTGCAATTTAAATTATAAAAATTACAATTTCAGTTAATTAATTAATACTTTTAAACTCTCATTAATTAGCCATTAATTATTTATTATAATTATTACTTTATTTCAAATTTATTATTAATATTTAGATTACGTTATTATTATTTCATTATTCATTTCCTACTTCCCTTCTACTCTGAACTTTCTACCCAACCTTTCACATTCTAATCATTGTTTAGTCTGGGTGACTCCTGTATTCACTATGCTTTTACTTATTATAATCTTACTCACCTTCTCTAATTAACAATCAAATTTACCTATCATGACACCAATTTCTCAATTATAAACACCTTTCACTAATTTAATTTCGACGATAAATCCTATAGCACCGCGCGTCTTTGTACAGAGATGGGTGTTCCCTAACTGGCTATATACATTCATAATATTTTGCCCTTCCAAAAAATTCGGCAAATACTCCCTTAAACTACGCTATTACCTGCCACAACGCTATACGTTGGCTACACCTTATCACCTCACACCAACTACAAAATATCATCAACAACAAATAATCACTAACTACTGTGTCCCTAAATATCTAATACTCTCTTTGTATTATTTACTTCAAAATTCTTAACTATCTGACTCCATTTAACTTCAATTAAATAACTCACATGCTTTTATCTATACCCAGGCTCTATCCCTGTTTAAACACTTTACCTTACTGTAATCATTGACAATTGTCTTATACTTATCTCTCACCTACTCATCACAATACATTTCAATCTTCAAATATATATTTTTTACTTAATTATTTATTAATATTCATTAGGAATTACCTTCATTACAAATTAAATAATAATTTAACTTCATTAGAAACTTCTATGACAATTAATAATTTACAACTTCTGTTACAAGTTAGTACAACTTTCTTTTGTACCATATTAATTCAGTAATTAAGAGTAATAATCTTTAATTGTTATTCAATTATTTAAACTTGTTTAGTTAAACAAAAACATGTTAATTGTTAATTATTAACACAATTATTAAAACATACATGTTGTACATAAATATATAAAAGTTACCTGTAATACACAACATCAAAATACATAAATACATTGATATAAACACATATAAAACAATGAAAAATATACAATACAACTTCATTATTTTGTCATTAGTCAAAATCAGTCCATATGCAGTCCATTCAATACCACTTTTCATTAAATGTTCATTACACAATTAAAACAATCTATCCTCCATCGTTGAATAACATTCTAATCTTAGGTCTATTTATCTTATTTTTTAATGAATAAATTTTATTATTAGAAACATTATAATCATAATAATTATCAAACATTTCATATTCATTCACAATTTCAATATCATATATCAAGTCACGACCGAGTATGATTCTGTCTACATCAGTAAGATCATATGTTATAATCTTGTTATTATCGTAATTATCTCCTGCTACATCCATTACTACCACAGGGAAGTACTTGATACCATTATTCTCATTATCTATTATTATTTCAATTTCACTGTTACTACAAGGTAAGTACTCATTATTTTCATCCACCATCTCTATTCCTAACTTTTCTACCAATTCTCTGTACTTTCTATTTACTGTAAAAATTTCTATTACTTTCTTTCTCTCACCATATCTCTCACAATACCTCTCTACACTTTCTCTCTTTATATATTTCTCACCATAACACCAAACTACACTCTCTCTCTCTCCAAATATGCAGGGGTCACTAACTCAAAATTACTGCACCACTTATGAGGTACACTAAAACACAAAGGAACTTTATTTGTAGACCTATCGTCTCCCAAATATAAATTTAAGGAACTCTCGTCCTTATTAAAAATACGTGAAGACTTTTCTTCACCCCCTAACACAACATCAAAAGAAAATTCTAACCCCTGCACCCCTTTAACAAAAATACTTTCTCCAAGCTCTCTCTCTGACTCAATACACTCAAACACCTCACTTTCACTCATAATACTTTCATTATCTTTTTCTAACATCATATTCTTACTATCTGTAAACTCATTATTCAAGTTATCACTGTTACTCACTTAGACTAACATTATTTTCTGTGAATGTATCATCATTACCACCCCCACTATTATTCTTGTAATTCTCGTCTACTTTACTCTTCGGTATATTAAATATCTCGTCTACTAACGTTACTGTTTGTTTTGTCAGTTTATCGAAATGCGTATGCATTTCGTAGATTCTTTTATTTAACTTAAAATTTTGTCTTTTAATTTCGTCTTTTATTTCGTTAAACTTCTCATTAAAATCACTTTTAATTTGAATATTTTGTGTTTTAATTTCATTGAATTTAACATCAGAATCATTCTTTTGTTCATCTAACTTCTTATTTTGAACATCGAATTTAAAATTCATATCATTAAAATTGCTACACATCATGTTATATAAACGTGTTAACATTTCGTCTGTTTTATTCTCTGACTTAGTTGGGATGGATGTAGTGACTTTCTCTACAGATGCAAGCGTATTTGCCTCGTCAATCTGACTAGTTTGGGTTGGTTGAACATCCATCTCACTAGTCAAATCTACATCAGTTGTACTGATTTCTAATGTTATATTGTCATTAGTACTCATTTTTGCAATTTATCTTGCTAAAACATATGTTTATAACCTCGTAACTTAACCCTACCTTGCGCACGTTTTACGTACTTTCTCACTCTTACCTCAGGTAATCATTCCACATTCTGGTAAGTATACTCCACATAAAATTAGGTTTTATGTAGAGTCCCTGGTCGGCATGCGCCATCTGTAACTCTCTTCTTTTATTGTTTAATTAGTTACATTTATTTTGTGTGTACTATTAATAATTACTTTCACTTTTAAAATCGGACGCCATGTTGTCAGATTGGGCAACATCATATAAGTTTACATTTAGGGCCAGAATTCGGGTAACACGAACCAGGGTTGTGGAATATATTACGTGAAATAATCGTACTCAAGATAAAATGTACAAGTGACCTTTTATTTTTAAGATGACTCTAAATACATATTGAAAAACTGACTCTAGCTGTACCAAACACGTACATATTACGCCATGGGGCGTTCAGCAAACATCAAACCCTTAGAACATTTTAACCCTCCAAAATAAACAGTTGTTACCATTATTACTACATATATGAACATGATAAACAATACAATAAATAATATCTGCACAACCCAGCACTTGTTAAATGATTTTGTTCACGCTCTCTCTCTCTCTCTCTCTCTCTCTCTCTCTCTCTCTCTCTCATTCTCTGGTACAAATTTTTAGTTGTTGTACGAGCTCGTTTTGTGAATTTAAATGCAAAATTTGGTCATTTTAAAATTTTGTAATTATGAATTTACTGTAAGGTATAAATATCGGTCAGCTGATACTCAGCTGCCGGTTTTTTGGGTAGATCTCACCGTACTGCTTAGATCAGTCCACCGTGCCAAAATCTGTTGTTTTTACATCGTCTCCGGGCCCACACCGTCGTGTCTCACCTCGGATAACACTTTGGCCGATTAAGCCGCACGTAAATGCCGATCCCTTGGCCGATGACACCTACTCAATGATCCGGTTACCGCACCAACATTTCCAATATTTTGAAATAGTTATTTAACCACTTTTGGTGGTGTAAAAGTTAAAATTCACACTTGGTGAATGTTTTGCCGGCCGGCTGCGTTCACACTCCAGAAGAAAATGACACAGAGTCTTTGTTAAGCATTGCGTAGGTGGGGCGAAAACTACGTCATCAGGCTTTTGTTCATATAGCCAAGCCTTGAGTTGTTTACGGAAATATGCATTCCTTCCACTGACGTCATCAGGGCTTGTCACTTTATCGCTATTTGTTACATACGATTTTTTTGCTGTGTTTGTCGTTTTGCAATGAAAACGGTCGGAATCCTGTCAATTCACATCTGCGTTTTATAAAATAGTTATATAGTCCACTCACCAAAACTTTACAGGGATTATGAAATATTTAAATAATTATTACCAAATAATTGTTAAAAATAAATGAATACAATAATTATGGTCTTTTGAACCATGTTTTTATAAATTTAGTATTGTACCAGAATTGTACCATCACAACCAGTGGCGCAACGAAGGCTAGATTGTTCCCAAGCTAACTTATTAAACAGACGTCTCTAACATCACCACAACAGCTATTATTTACCGAAACTTTAAAGACAAAAATTAAAGATACACCTGTCAATATTCATAAGTAATTTCTGACTTCGGATTTTATACGAGTGGGCACCTAAAGAATAGTTTTTAACAAATTACATTAAAATAAAAAAAATAGCATATTTTTCCATGGATGGAGCTGTATGGAAGCAAATTCTATTACTTAACACTTGTACGTTTACAATATAACAGTCAATTATACCAAAACTTTCAGATCCTGGTCACAACTTCCCGAAACGACATTCTTTAAAGTCTTATAAACAACTTTCCTGTGAATGCTCTCCTTAAATTTTCTAAGTGGCAATAATACAACAGAAAATTTTTGTAGACTATTCTCTAAACCGTAATATTACACTGATGCTACAAACACATCTTTTTAATTGATTTAGTTATGGAAAGTTAACAGATGCAATAAACAGTTGACACTGTTCGAAGGAAATTTGCACGTTTTCCTTCAGGAAGTGGTTGTCGTTCATTGGCTTATCAATCAAACAAAACGTTTCCTACAGCCCGCGCCGCCTAGCATAACTAAGAAAAGTAAAATTTATTTTTGTTTAGACAGCTTTTGTTTTAATTGACCTGTCTAATTTTAATGATTTACAGAATGTCATTATCTTTTCTTACTACGGGAAAAGTCAGTACGGTAGAAAAGAGTTTAACTGACAAGCATAGTTTATAAATAATGTTACTTAAAACTTATAACAATATAAGCAATAGTGTAAAAATGCTTACCTTTATTAGAAGAGTATGTTTCTATTGCAGTTTTAGCCATCAAACGGGTCCTTTGTTTGATGTTGCCAATCATTGTAAACGACGACGATCACTCAAAACAAAATAGTCTAATTTACACTTCACACAGAGCGACGTGCTAGGAACGTAACAATAGGATAGCGAACACCACCCCGCTCAATGGTGCTAGACCTCACATAAATCACGTACGCGAAACCATCGAAATATATATACACCGCACTGATATACTCCACGTTCAGAGCGCACCTAGTGGCAATTTGCTTCAACTAGTGGTATTAACGATAATCTTTGATATCTACATGAACGACATATTTCGGCGATGGACAGCTAAAGTTAACACGGTGAGATGTTACTCACCTTTTATCACATTTATTAATTATTATATAAAACAAAATTACCTTGATAAGCCCAGGATTCGGCACACGAACTGTGAACTATAAACGTGATTTAGGGTTACGTACTTCAATGACTACACACATTTACGGTTAACTCATTCAAATTTTATTAAAACATATTTCTTAGCTTTCATGAATTACTTCTCTCAGAATTCCATTCCAAACAATATTGAGGCCAAACCCTCATTAACAAATACAAACAAAATTCAATATTTTCTCTTAGCCTACTGAACAAAAAATAATTACTTAACTGAATTAATAATAAAGGCGACCCAGCATCTTACCCATTCTCTCATTCATACATATTTTAAATTATTCCCCCAAAATATAGAGCTCTTTACTTTAAAATTTTCATGATTGATTTGATGTGACACATAGTTACTTAGTCCTCCAACCACGTGTCGCACTACGTATGTGTTAAAACGTTTAAACTATTCACTACAGTTTCTGTATTAGTTAAATTTACTCGTTGACTTTTGTGTTGTCCGCTTGTCCGCACATTAAATCACTTTAAATGATATTTTTTACCACATTTTGAAGGTCTTAAAAAGGTTTTTGGCTCGCTAGCCTTTCGGGTTCAACCGGCCGCAGCCGCCGCTACGTAACAACAAACACTGTTCTCTTCACATTTTTTATAAACGGGCGAGATGGAAACTTGTCCAGCCGGCGGACGCACACACCTGCTCGCGTCCGTTACGTTGAGATGTTATTTGCCGACTGCCTTTGTTCTCAACTAAATGTGATGCATGCTGTCAACGCAATTGAATTCTAAGAACAGTAGTGCTGTGTGACGTACAAAGATGCGCAACATGAACACGGGCGCATAGACGACGCAGATCGGACTCTAAACGACGCCACAAAAAATGGCAAAACGGCGAAACAACGAAAGTCTTGTACCATGCGGTCTTGTGACGGCGGATGTAGCTGAGAGACCACGCCTTCCACAGCCTCAATATTTTCGCCAGTTAGCATTGTCAAAACGTGGGCACCATGCAAGCCCATGTTACCGAGACAGTGACAAAAACTTCGTAATCCAAAAGGCAGTGTGGGTTACAGGAAGCAGACAGACAAGGTGGGGATTTTGGTTAGCCGTTGGGGAGTCAGTCGTCTTCACCTATAGGCTGCATGCGGTCCTTTTAATTTTCGACTCGAACACCTTAAAGGTCGGCCGACCGTTTCAGTGTATATAAAAATGTGTAGAGCAGTTTGAAATATATATAGAAAACCAGTGAACTAAGTGAAAATTGCAAAAAACAAATGGAATAATAACAGTTTTTAATAACAACGCAGCGAACTTAGTGAGTGACGCGCCATGCGGTCAACAGGGACTCCGGTACTACACGTAACCGTACCCATTTCAATATATTCTTGTTTTATATAAAAAAAGGGGGTTTTGTATGTGTGCAGTGTGCGAGCAAACTGGGTTGCAATCATTAAAATAATGATTTTAAGTTAGGATGTAAACTAGTATTAGGAAATTAATCATGTTGAAATAATGTTTTTATATTTCCCAAGAAAGGGTTAATATTTTTAGTTTACCGTATTTAGTTATATTTTGTCAGAAATTAATAATTAATAAGAAAGGAGTTTGTAGAAAAAATAAAATGAACATTGGGTAAAATCAGAAGACGCAATAAAAAAATGTTGAGCTTGAGTAATAAACAGGCTCAACTTATATAGACCAGTAGATTCAAACTAGAAGTAAAAAAGAAAAAATGTCATGCTAAAGAAAATAAACCAACATTTTATTTGAGTTTACAAAAATATGTGTTTGTTAATTTGCATTCACCTGTGATTTTACTCTGCCAGAGTACACCAGACGACACCCTGGTGTAACTCGAATTTACTTAGTAAAGGTAAGTGATTGGAATTTCATAATTTTAAATAATAATAAACATGTACAGCCTCAGTTGGTGCCCTAAAAATGGGACAAAATTCAATATTTCAATAATTTAATTAACTCGTAATGTTTTAAATGGCGCCCGTTTAACAGTGACTTTGTAAATTAAAAAATTAAATTAGTTTACAAACTGGTCGAAAATGGCAGAGGGAAATAAGAATGCAACTTTGTGTGAAGGTGAAGAAGTAAAATTAAATTTAAATGTGACACAAGACAGTTTGGTATCGACAAATATTGACGAGCACGTAAACGACACAGACGATACAACAGACGAAATTGAGGTAGTAAACGGAAAAAATAGCAAAAGCGATAATGCAAATATATTTAACCAATTAGCGTTGATGATGGAAATGATGTCAGGAATGAAAACTGAAATCAATGATAAACTTGACAAACAAGATGAGAAGATGAAAACAGAAAATTATAATTTAAAAACTGAAATCAAATCAGAAATAAACATAGTAAACGAGAAAATGAAATCAGAAAATAATAATTTAAAAACTGAAATCAAATCAGAAATAAATGCTGTAAATATTAAACTTACCGATTTAAATAATGAGTTCATGAACGTAAGGAGCGAATTGAGAGTGAGTGAAATAAATATGAATAGCCGCTTGGAAAGTATGAATGAGGCTATTGTTGGAGTGAAAGATGACCTGACTATAGATATAAACAAGATACAAACCGAAATGAAAAACGATATAAAAATAATTAACGAAAAATAAAAAGAGAAAGTGCTAGAGACAAATAAAAAATTTGACACATTGACAAATAAATTTTATGACAAAATTAAGAAGCAAAATGACACAATTGACAGTAATGTTCAATGTATAATTAATGATTAATGTAACTAGTTTAAAAAATAAACAAACAGAACATGAGCGTGAAATAATTAATGTCAGAGAAGATTTGAATGTAACCATTAATCAGAAATTAACTAATGTAAGTGAGAGAGTGAATGTGGAAGTGGAATTAGGGTATTTTAGTAATGAAAGTAGGGGGGTGAACCCCATACAATTTTTGAACTCTATAAAAAGTTTCAATTAATATAACCAAGAAAGTTGGGAGATTAAATTAGTAAGAATTTTAAAATACTTTAAAGGGGATGCTAAAATATGGGCGGATGCTCGTAATGATAACTGGGTAGATTTTAATGAGTTTGAACAAGCATTTAAAAATAAATACTGGTTAGAAGAAAAACAAGAGGGTTTACGCAGTACCATAATGGGGTGGGGCAATTTTAATATTAAACACATGAGTATTACATCGTATGTGACGAGACTATATAGTCAGGTCAAATACTTAGAACCACCAATGCCTCTTTCATCGTTTATAAGATACATTAGTAAGCATTTACCTAAGGACATACGGTCCACAATCAGAACCCGGGAGTTTGCTAACATTGCTGAATTAGAAAAGATATTAGAAGCGTATCAAAGTATGAAAGAGGAAGAAGATAACAAATATCAATTTAGAGATACTGAAGTAAGACAACCAGACCATTTTATTAATAATGTGTGTAGATCAGGGGAGGGGGCGTGGTTATGTCCAAGCCCTAATTGTAGAGGTAATAACTATAACAGTTCACGCAATCAATGCTATAGGTGTCAGGGTCCGAGGGAGAGTGCTCAAGGGAGAGGGTAGAATTATAATCGAGGTTTTGAACATAATGTGTTTAGAGGGAATCATAGAGGTAGAGGCTTCACCAGTAATCGTGGAATGCCGGGACATTTCAACCACAGAGGTAGAGGGGGATATGTTAGTAACCCAAGCGAAACTAGGGGCGTGGAAGCACCATCTCATAATCAAAACAGTAGGGGGTTTACAGTGAACCACCACCTCCAATACCGTTAAACTAATCAGGGCGGTTGAAAAAGAAAGCCCCCAGCCGTCTAGAAATCACATGACAATAGGGTCACTAATTACCAATATACACGATGAATTATCCGATGAAGAAGCGGGGGAGAATAGTAATATCTTTGGGATGGCAGAATTTGAAGCCGAAGTATTTAATTCTAAATACACTTTTTTAGTAGATTCGGGGAGTGAATTGATGGCAATAGACGATAAAATATTTGAAAAGATGAAAAATCAAACTACCGAGACAATTCCACAGCTACCAGTACTGGGAATTAGTGTTATAGGGGTAACGGGTGTTCGCAGTAAAAAAGTGACTAAACAAATAATGTTAGAATTAAAAGTAAATAAAAACACAATCAACGTGCCTTTTTTGGTTCTTCCCAGGATCAAATATGGGAGCTATAATGGGTAATGATTTTTTAAATAATTTCAAAGTTGAGTTAAACTATTACACACAGACTATGAAATTAAAAAGAGAAATACCACTGACTCACTGATTCATCACGAAATCTCCGAAACTATAACACCTAGAAACTTGAAATTTGGCATCTAGGTTCCTTATGTGATGTAGGTATCCGCTAAGAAGGGATTTTTGGAAATTCGACCTTTAAAGGGGGAAAAAGGGGGGGAAAGTTTGCCTGACTGACTGACATAGAATCAACGTAGAGCAAAAACTACTGAGTGGATATCAATGAAACTTTGAACATAGCTTCATCATAGATCTTAGGTGCTCACTAAGAAACGGTTTTAAAAACTTTCACTCCTAAGGGGCAAACCCCCCCCCATTGTATCTATGTATGTATGTTCCACATCTCCTCCTAAACCACTGGACCGATTTCAACCAAACTTGGCACAAATATTTTGCGCGACGGGAGAACCAACATAGGTGAGGTGCTTTTTTCGATGGGGTCCTTTGGGGGGTTCTTTGGGGTCTTCCACATCTTTTCCTAAACGACTGGACCGATTTCAACCAAACTTGGCACAAATATTTTACGCAACGGGAGAACCAACATAGGATAGGTGTTTTTTCGATGGGGTCCTTTGGGGGTTCTTTGGGGTCTTCCACATCTCCTCCTAAACCACTGGACCGATTTCAACCAAACTTGGCACAAATATTTTACGCGACGGGAGAACCAACATAGGACAGGTGTTTTTTTCGATGGGGTCCTTTGGGGGGGGGGTTCTTTGGGGTCTTCCACATCTCCTCCTAAACCACTGGACCGATTTCAACCAAACTTGGCTCAAATATTTTACGCAACGGGAGAACCTACATAGGATAGGTGTTGCACAAATATTTTATGCAACGGGAGAACCAACATAGGATAGGTGTTTTCTTCGATGGGGTCCTTTGGGGTCTTCCACATCTCCTCCTAAACCACTGGACCGATTTCAACCAAACTTGGCACAAATATTTTACTCAACGGGAGAACCAACATAGGGTAGGTGTTTTTTTCGATACGATCCTTCGGGGGGTGGCTTTGTGGAGTCTTCCACATCTCCTCCTAAACCACTGGACCGATTTCAACCAAACTTGGCACAAATATTTTACGGAACGGGAGAACCAACATAGGACAAGTGTTTTTTCGATACGATCCTTTGGGGGATCCTTTGGGTCTTCAAAACTATTAGATCTGGTTACTATGGCAACCCAATAGAATAGATTCTGGTTACCATAGCATCGGTGGAAGTCTCCCGCGTAGGAAATAGCGCGGGAGTCGTCCGACGGGCCTCCCCGGAGTTCATCCACGGAACCCGGGGAGTCTTAGGTCGGATCCCGCGAAAGACGGCGGGGCCAGAGTCCACGGTTCTTATAAATAAAGATATGTTATGATATCAAAGGTGGTGTATGCATCTTAAGAAACTTCTTAATAGTGTGTGAATTCAGAGTTGTTTCAGTTTGAATTTAAAAGTCTATAAGTTAAGATCGAAGTAAGTCATAAGCGAATATAAAAAACAAAGTTTTGATAGCAAATGTATTCAGATCATAGTGTTCAGACAATATAAATGCACTTGCTTCAGTTTGAATTTAAAAATTGATAAGCTGAAATCTATAAAGGTATTGTATTGTTAGAATAAGTTTAGGAGACACTAATTTAACAAATGCCTTATTTCAACATTAACACAATGAATTATAAAAGACAGTAAACACGCAGCGCATGCATGTACTGTAGACATTTTATTGAAAACTAATTTAGCTATTCGCCCTCTCCCAGAGTTAGAAATCGAGCAGGAGCATCATGCGCAACAGAATTCTTCTCCAGATATAAGAATACAGTTTATGACATGTTCTTAAACAGGTGCGCTACAGAGTATTCCTCCAGTGAGAATGTGAACGTAACAATATAAGGAAGATTATACAATATATAAGTAATATAACGTTAGAACAAGAATAGGTGCCTATGAGCCTATGAATAAATTATGAACCGGAGCAACGCTGGGTAAATCGGCTAGATATAGATATCTATATAAGCCAAATACCACTGACTGACTCACTGATCACGATATCTCTGAAACCACTGAATGGATATCAATGAAACTTTGAACGTAGCTTCGTCATAGGTCTTAGGTGCTCACTAAGAAACGGTTTTAAAAACTTTCACTCCTAAGGGGCAAAAAACCAAATAATGAAATTTATCGCGGGAATTGCATACTTTGTAAATGAAGTGGTTGACATCTCAGTTTATTGGAAACCCCGAATACATTTAGTTCTGAGTTTTTAATCATTGTTTTAAATTGAAAAACTTCGTTGTTTGCAGGTTCTTACAGTCGAGAAAATTTCGAAGTTCAATTAATTAATAAATGTATGTCCTTTTTTTTCTCGGAAACGGCTGTAACGATTTTCTCGAAATAAATAATAAATAGCTGTTGCTATGAATGTAAATAAACAAACTAAGAGTTGAGAATTTGTACAATCTATCTAATGCTATACTATTAAGCGAGCAATAATTGTACAATTACGTACAACGTGAAACTCTGTAGCGAAGCACGGGTATTTTGCTAGTAATAATATAATTGAAATACCATTTATACAAAAGAAAACTGTCGAAATGAAAGCATTAAAAATAATTAATAATGGGATGTTAATTTCTGATAACGATATAAACTAATGTAGGCCCTTGATGATTAATTATTGTAACTTGAGGGTAAATAATAATGAATTATTTCAAAATTAAGGTAGTTGAGATGAAAAAATGAATAAAATCCTATATCAAGATGGGGAATTTAGCTACCAAGACGGGGAAAAAATAGTACTAATAATAAACAAAAATAAATCAGTTTTTTCAGACGAACCCGGTTTAGTAAAGAATTTTGAGGGTAAATTAGTCGTTAAAGAAAAAACACCCTTTGCACCTAAAACCTATCCAGTACCATACTCCAAGAGGAGTTTAGTACAGGAGGAAATAAATAAAATGTTGAGGGAAGGTATAATAGAAAAATCTACTTCACCATATTCCAACCCTTTAGTAGTGGTGACCAAGAAAGATTTATCGATAAGATTATGTTTAGACACAAGACAAGTAAACAGAATAATTGTTCCAGACAGAGAATCACCGGAACCAGTGAGCGAAATTCTGCAACGTTTTAATGGGACCAAATACATCACCACCTTGGACTTGACTGCAGGATACTGCCAAATAGAGCTGGAAGAGGAGTCTCGACAATATGTGGCTTTTTTATACAACGGCAGGAATTACCAATTTCGTAGGTTACCCTTTGGACTAAACGTCTTTCAATTTTTATTAAATGCCTGGATTATGTATTAGGGAGAGAGATTTTAGAATTCACAACCGTTTATATTGACGATATAGTAATTACGTCACCAGACATTGATACACACTGTGAAAGGTTAGATAGAGTGCTAAGTAGACTGCATGAATATGGAATAACTGTTAAATTTAAGAATCGGAATTTTTGAAAGAACAAGATAATTTTTTAGGACATATAATTTCACCAAGAGGTATCAGTACAGACCCTAAGAAAGTAGAAATAATACAAAATTTTCCGATACCAAAAAATGTTAACAGTTGCAAAGTTTCTTAGGGTTGTGCAATTAGGCAATTTGTAGACAAATATTCATATTTAACCGTACAATTGGGACATTTGTTAAATAAAGACAAGCGATGGCAGTGGAATTTAAAAGAGCAAAATATATTCGAGCTGATAAAAAATAAATTTTTAAACACAGTTATATTAGCTCATCCTAATTTTTTAGAACCATTTTATATACACACAGACGCATCGGACATTGCCTTGGGAGTAGAGTTGTTTCAGTTAGATGGGAGTGGTTACCATAAAGTAGTAGCTTTTGCGTGTAGATCTCTATTAACTAGTGAAAAGAACTATACTACAACGGAGAAGGAGGCGTTATCAATAGTTTTCGCCTGTAGAAAGTTCAGAACGTACTTATTAGGAAATAAAGTAATCATAAGATCCGACCATCAAGCTTTAACGTTTTTAAAGAACTGTAAATTAACACATGGTAGGTTAGTACGCTGGATGCTAATATTACAAGAATATGACTTAACGATTGAGTATTGTAAGGGTAAAGAAAATATAGTAGCTGATGTCCTATCCAGGACAGATTTTGATAATAGTACCGAAGTAGACATAGCAAATACGTATAAAATATTTATAGTAAAAGAAGTGGGGGAAATAAATATGAAAAAAATAATAAGTAACTTAGCAACAGAACAAGAAAGAGACACCGAACTTGGTAAAATAATGTTAGCTTTGAATCAAATACCTAACATACCTCACAAGTGGGAGAAGCATTTTAGTTTGTATAATAAGCATTTATTTCACTGGGTAAATGAACAGGGAGACGATTGGAAAGTGTGCATTCCCATAATACCTGAAGTAGTGAGAGATTGTCATCTAAGGTATGGTCATATAGGCCCCAAGAAATGTAGTGACATATTAAAAGAGTCATGTAAATTCAATAATATGGAAAGAACGGAGCGTAAAATATTACAAACATGCGAAATTTGTCAGAAAGCCAAAGTAAACAATCGTAAACAGGAGGGTTTAATGCAGCATGTAATACCACACAGTCCTTTAGCGTTAGTTGTCGTTGATTTATATGGTCCCTTACCTAAAGGTCGTGGAGGGGTGAATTATTTATTTGTTATATTAGATGTTTTTACCAAATTTGTAAAATTGTACCCGATTAAAAAGGCAACCTCCTCAGTATTAGCTAGGAAGATAGTAAATGAATACCTTACTGAAGTAGGTAAACCCCAAATTGTATTATCAGACCATGGTTCTCAGTTTACCAGCAACACCTGGAGGGAAACATTAGGTTGGGAAAACATTCTAGTTAAACATACATCAGTGTATCATCTCCAATCGAATCCTAGTGAGCGCATTATGCGGGAGTTAGGGAGAATGTTTAGAACTTTTTGCCACAAAAAACATTCTTTGTGGGCTACGTTTGTGTGCAAGATAGAGAAATATATTAACAGTAGTTTACACGAATCCACTAACTACAGCCCATGTGAATTAATGTTTCAGAGAAGGTCGTCACGCATATTAGAAGAACTAGTAAAATTTCCAACCCGGACGGATATACCACATGATAGGAAAAAACTGGTAATCGCAAGGGAGCGCCTGCTGAGTAAGGCCGAACAGCGGAAACGGAGACATGACCGGAATTTAACACCCATACAATACGAGGTAGGACAACTAGTATTAATAAAAAATCACGATCAATCAAAGAAAATCAGCGTTGGACAAAGAAATTAAAAAATTCTTCCTATTGTACGACGGTCCATATGAGGTTAGCCAAGTGAAAATGGAGAATGCTTATGTTTTAGTAGATTTGCAAACTCGAGAAATAAAAGGAACTTATAATGTGACCCAATTAAAAAAGTATTACCTAGCTGAGGGATGATAGACATAATTTTAATTATTAAAATTTTCATACATAAACAAACTTTTTTTATTAATTTTTTTCATTTTATTATTATTATACACGTTATGGTGTATAAAGGTAGAAGGGATCCTCCCCCATTTTCGGGTGGTCACAGATTCACCACCTCTGATCGTGGTTTTTGGCATTGTGGAGGCAGGCCATGGTTGACGGTAGGCCCGCAAAGGGTGAAATCAGCGATGGTCCTAATCCACAAATTGGTGTAAACTAGAAATTTAACACTATCATTGAACGGGGAGGGGGACCCCTAGTTTCGTGGAAAGGTAAGGTATTAAAAAAAAAAAAAAACATGGTAGTATTTCCACGAACTACAGTAGTTTGTTTTAGAAATTGAAACTAGGAATTTAGGGAAAAAAATAGAAATTAAGAAATGTCAAAATGAAACAACCAAAATTATGTAATTTAAATGCTTAACTTTTCAAGGAGTTGTTTTCTTTCAGAAAACAAAATGTATTATACTTTTAATGTAAATTTGTAAGATGATCCATTCTTGTAGTTCCTATTTTTGTCATAGAGAAAATGTTAGAAGAAAAATGAAAGTTTGGACTTGCTAAAATGTTTATGTGAAAAGTGTGTTAAATAAAGTAAAATACTTGTTATCATACAAGATATATGGATAATTTTGGGGGGTTGTGTGGTGTTAATAGAAGTGATATAATTATGGAATGTAGAGACTGCAAATGTAGAAGGACATTAAGTTTAGCTATAAGTAGGCTATTGCAGTGGTGGCATGTGCCACTGTAGATAGCAGTAAGTGTTGGGGAGTGACAGAGAGTGTTACCAACCATCGGAGGCCAAACTGGCGTAAAATACACTGCACAACTTTTATATAATTTTATATTATATGTTGATTTGTTGCCGTGCAGTGTATTATAAAATGAAGTTAAGCTTGCCTGAATTTAAAGTTGATTCCCTGCCTTTTCGGGCGATTACTGCCTTACCAGCACTAATCGTGGTTTTGGACGACGGCCAACTATGGGCAGAAATTGTAAAACTGACCATAGCTGTGCTTGAAATTGATATAAATTTGAAATTAATGGGGGGTGACTTTAGGGGAAATCCCCGGAAGTATGGAACAGCGGTTGCCACTCTGTTCGCGTGGGAACAGTTAACCAGGTGGTAGACCCGTTTTAAGGGCGTAAATATGAAACAATAGATATTATGTTATCTAATTAATTTAAAAAATGTAAGGCCGAAGCAAGGACACGGAGATGCCAAAATTCCTCTACCAATGCCGTCCTTGTGGAAGCAGCTGGATGCCACAGTTCAGTGGGGGGTACAATATTGTGTGTGGCCGGGAGATTACTCAGGGGAGTAACGGATGTAACAAATTTGTTTTGTAACTCATGACGCTGACCAGCCGATTTGGTTTTTGACTTGAGAAGTGGTTACTGTAGACGACTGATACGAATTTACTTACACATATGATACTATGTGTTATGCCTTATAAATGACGTTACTGATTTTGAAAAGATGATGGTATTTTATTTTGTTTATTAGGTTTGAGTGCGTCATTGTTGTTATTCTGTTAGCATATTAGAATTATTGTATAATTTTGTATAGTGTATGTAGGTCAAGGTCATCTACCTGACCCAGAGTGATCAGCTGATGGGGTGTATCGTGGTCCATATGACCCATACTTATTTTTTTTTTATTAATCCAGATAAATGCTAATTGTATTTTTTGATAATTTTCTTTATTTACCAGAATAGCCATTTAATAAAAAGTTATTAAAAAAAAAAATTTATTTTATACCTGCCATATAAATGGTGTTTTGAGATTCAGAATATTTTGTAGATTATATGCTAATGTGTTAGATGGTTATGTTATTCATAAGAAATGTGTTATCACTAATTGCTAGAATAAGGGAATTTAAGTTTTAATATGTTCATTTTAGTTGTTTTATAATTGTGAGTAGTTAGGGGAGATTTATATGGAACGGTAAAATGTTGGGTTCATATAAAAGATTTTTGACATTCTAATCAGATTAATAGTTTCTTAATATTAGACTTAGAGTCAGTTTTGAGCAAAAGTGGAATGATTCTCATTTAATTCATTTTAAAGAAATAAATAGTAACAACAAATTAGGTCCAGTCAATAAACATGAGAAAAAACAATTTTAAAAGATAACAAACATTTTTATAATTTTGGGTATGAGTTTAGGTATAAAAAAAGAGTATGTGTACGCACCCAGTACTTGCTAAAACCAACCCAGTTGGCATGGAAGGGGGAACATATCGGTGGAGGATCTGGTATGGTATAAGGCCAGGGTGTGGATTTTGGTTGAAATGATAAGAGGCTAGTAGTACTATGGTGTGTATCTGGCCGAAGTTATGGTGTTGGGATCTCGGATAGAGAAGTCCAGTAATCTCGTACTGGTGCAGCCATGGTCGCCGAGCTAGGGGGGTAATTTACCCATGATGTGTTAAGAATTAAGGGGGGTTGTTGGCACCATATCCTCACCGATCCTCTTAGGGTTTAGCAATGAGATTTCTTCTGTTTCGGCAGAAGATCTCTCATTGGGGGGGGTATTGTAATGAGGCAAAAAGGGGGTATTTTATTTATTTAAATTTATTTCATTTCAATTGCAAGCCCAACACATAAAATTGTCGTCGAACAAAGAATCAGTGATGTGAAGTTGTGCAAGTAGCCGGACGTTGGAATGTGATGCATGCTGTCAACGCAATTGAATTCTAAGAATGGTAGTGCTGTCTGACGTACAAAGACGCGCAACATGAACACGGGCGCATAGACGACGCAGATCGGACTCTAAATGACGCCACAAAAAATGGCGAAACTACGAAAATCTTGTACCATGTGGTCTTGTGACGGCGGATGTAGCTGAGAGACCACGCCTTCCACAGCCTCAATATTTTCGCCAGTTAGCATTGTCAAAACGTGGGCACCATGCAAGCCCATGTTACCGAGACAGTGACAAAAACTTCGTAACCCAAAAGGCAGTGTGGGTTACAGGAAGCAGACAGACAAGGTGGGGATTTTGGTTAGCCGTTGGCGAGTCAGTCGTCTTCACCTATAGGCCGCATGCGGTCCTTTTAATTTTCGACTCGAACACCTTAAAGGTCGGCCAACCGTTTCAGTATATATAAAAATGTGTAGAGCAGTTTGAAATATATATAGAAAACCAGTGAACTAAGTGAAAATTGCAAAAAACAAATGGAATAATAACAGTTTTTAATAACAATGCAGCGAACTTAGTGAGTGACGCGCCATGCGGTCAACAGGGACTCCGGTACTACACGTAACCATACCCATTTCAATATATTCTTGTTTTATATAAAAAAAGGGGCTTTTTGTATGTGTGCAGTGTGCGAGCAAACTGGGTTGCAATCATTAAAATAATGATTTTATGTTAGGATGTAAACTAGTATTAGGAAATTAATCATGTTGAAATAATGTTTTTATATTTCCCAAGAAAGGGTTAATATTTTTAGTTTACCGTATTTAGTTATATTTTGTCAGAAATTAATAATTAATAAGAAAGGAGTTTGTAGAAAAAATAAAATGAACATTGGGTAAAATCAGAAGACGCAATAAAAAAATGTTGAGCTTGAGTAATAAACAGGCTCAACTTATATAGACCAGTAGATTCAAACTAGAAGTAAAAAAGAAAAAATGTCATGCTAAAGAAAATAAACCAACATTTTATTTGAGTTTACAAAAATATGTGTTTGTTAATTTGCATTCACCTGTGATTTTACTCTGCCAGAGTACACCAGACGACACCCTGGTAAATAACTCGAATTTACTTAGTAAAGGTAAGTGATTGGAATTTCATAATTTTAAACAATAATAAACATGTACAGCCTCAGTTGGTGCCCTAAAAATGGGACAAAATTCAATATTTCAATAATTTAATTAACTCGTAATGTTTTAGTATGTAATCGGGTATATACTCGTAGCTGAAAAGGAAAGTAGGTGGATAGATAAATAAAACTATACAATCTGGATAGATGGGTGGGTGGATGCTTTCTGTAGGTGGGTGAGAATATATTTAAGTTGATGACTAGGTAGTTTGGATTAGTATGTACTACAAAATAAAATGGATAACCTATCTGAAAATTATATATACCTCTAAGCTCCTTTCAGCAGCTGGCTTCATTGCTGTCAGTGTCATTAAAAGATGTCTGATCTGTTTTTTTGCATAGTCAAACTCTACTACGGTGTCTTTTATGTCTTCCTGAATTTCTTGAAATTCTGCTGACAGATCAAGGTTCATTTTTTCTCTTTTATGAAGATACGCTTTTTTCTGTTTCTTTAGTCGAACTTATTTCGTTTAAAATTTCTTCTTGTAACTCCAATTCCAATTTTTACTTTTTTATTAATAATATTTTTATTTGTACTTACTTTGTAACTCAAGATACACATCTGGTATGCACACGTGGCTTTGTGGTCACCATTACTTTTCTCACTAAGGGCCAGGATACGTTATTAAGCGAGCACAGAAACAGTTTGGGTGTTCGAAATAATAAGTCTAACAACATTTAGGTTCAACAAAACTTGTGGTTTAATATTTCTGAATTTCAATCGTTAGAATTTACAAAAACCAAAATGGAGTCGTATACACACAAAACAAAATGGCGGCTATGTACTTCCGCCCCACTAACTACACATCAATTTTAATTATTCATTTCTTGTATCTCCTGTATTTAATTTATATCAAGAGTATTTTTTATTAAACTGCAGTTATCATTGATTTTATTTACTACGTATCAGATTTATCTTACAACACAAACCAATGCCTCATTGTATAAGTTGTAGATGCCGGCATTCTTTCGCACGCACACACACTCTCTCTCTCCCCATACATTAATTAGTGGTACATATTTTGATTTAGAATTTTTTTGAGCTCAGATTATAAAATTGATATGGTTATAAATTTTGAACTTTCCTGAATTGGACGTCGCAGTTTCTCCTCAGAACGCTCTCCATTTCCAGCAGGTGGTCGGTGAACTTTACTGTTGAGTCTGTTCCTTCACTGCACTGAATTTACTTTACATTTTTACTTTGCTGGTTAGTTAATGGTACTTGCTACCTTTCAATTACATTTTTGTACTGTTTGAAACACTTTGGCTGGCAATAATCAGCCAGCGAATTTTGTAGCGTGCTATTGCACTGAATGTAGGTTGAAGACTGGGGCAGACATCTCAGTGCAAATTACCCAAGTGGAAGGGATTATTCGTCATCAACCTTTTGTTCACGGCTGATGACGGCATTGTCTTTCATCTCAATTGTTACGTTTGTCGTATTTATTATGACGTTTTCGTATGGTTCGATTCTTGCTTTGTCTGAATATGTGTCGTATGTCACGTAGGCCAGTGACCTTGAAGTCGAGTTGCTCTGGCAAACTGCGTTGTATGGTATATATTGGGAAATTTTAACGTCACCACTTTTATTACATTAAATCACAATAAATTAATATTGCCTGTACCGACAAATTCCTACACAGACTTATGTACCGTTACAAAAACCCCTCAATGAGAGGTTTTATGTCGAAACACAAAACCCTCATTGACTCATTCACACTTTCTAAAGGGATCAGCCCGGATATGTTGCCACAACCCCGTGTAGTGTTTATATAAAAAGAATATCAATAACTTACCCTTGGTCCAGTGATGGTGATAGTACCTGCCTGACCTTACTGGACTTCTCTTGCGAGATCCCAACACCGCAAGGCCATCCAGGTACTTGACGTTCCTGCTCTGACGCGCTGGCCAGCTCAGGACCGCCGTCACAGCATCACTAAACTCTGAAACATCGAATACAAAAATTTGAATAGTGGCCTTGTATAATCCCATATCCACAACTGATATGTCTCCCCTTACCTGCATTGGTTTATGTTAAGAGGCATTGGTTTTCTTAATTCCTAAGTTTTCAAAAGCAATAAACAAGATTTATGACAGAATGTCTCTCTCTCCTTTTTGCATTCCTACATTTACCAACTTTCTGACTCCAGTCAATACTACTTTATTCTTTTCACCACAAGAAAAATATACTCTTATACTAAGATAATAACACGTAAAATAACTCCTTCTTAAGTTTTCAAAAAGCAACAACAACTTATCTATATCTCTATCATATAGAATTCAAAGCACAACTTTATTATGGCAAACAATCTAATTATTTAAACTTCATTGGTCAGTTTTCCTGATTTTAATACTTCTTTAAACCAGAATCAAAATTATATTTTTATTCAACATCATTATCAATATCATGTACTTAATACTTAATATTGTAGCATAACAGAATTATCACCTTAAAATTTAGCTTAATACAACATTAAAAAAGAAGAAACTATCAATAGTGAGTGAGAAAAATAAATGGTTAAAAATGAATTAAAGAAGCTGATCATTATAGTCGACAAAATATTAATAAAAATAAACTCAATAACAAAGAAAACTCTTGGTCCATATAAAAGAAACCATCTATATAAAACCCCAGTACAACATCAATATACCCAGTAGGTTGAGGAGCAGTAAATGAGAAGATAAATGGAAAAAATAAATGAAGTACGATGAGGAGCAGTAATGAAAGGGTAATAAGGGGCAAATTATTAAATTAAGAAGCAGAACATACCAAAACCGATAGTATACACATAAGGAGCTATAAATAGGCTGGCCATAATTTAGTTTGCCCAAAACGGGACAGCCATGACTTAACGGGTGGCAGAGGTGGTGGGTGGGGGTCCCATAAATATTTTGAAATCAACTTCATGAAAGTGCACTTTTTTCATTTAAGAAGTTTAAAATGATGAAATAAAAGTAAAACACTCTTTCATTATTATTTTTTATTTATGAAACATGTAGTAATCGTACATTATGTACAATTAGCAGAAAATGTTTACTACCTATATTTTTTTTATTTTTAATCAAATGTAACATGTATAGTGAATGGCTTGCTCAAATTAACATAAGTTCTTTTTCAGTTGTACTATATGTATTTTAACAAATATTTATGGTTTTGATGGTCCTGCAATTGGTGATGATGACGTTGACGCCTCCTCATACCAGAAATACTTTTGGGAACTGCTTATCTTTTGTAGAATATTTTTGTTTTTCAATAATATTTGATAAAACTCTTCACATGAGTGGTCAAAGTTTATTTTTACCATCAACATTGCACTTAGAGTTGAAATATGGAGCCGAGATTTTTCTGTTGACCACATGTTGTTCATTATTGAAAAAACTCGTGCCACTGGAGCTGATGTTCCAGGTAGGCACATAGTGAATTCTACAACCTTCAAAATAATGTCAAATTGAATGTTCTGGCTGTGCATCTTGTGGAAAATCTGTTTCCATCTTTCTTCAACTGGTACGTTTGTCTTGTCAACTGCGACCCGATTCCACTCTGGTAGGTTCTCAGAAACTATTTCTTTTACATACTGCCACTGGTCAAACAGCTTGGTTTCTTCAATGGGGTTTTCTGTAATCTGTTTGATTTGACTAGCCGAAAACGAAGCTGAAGATGATTTTGAACCTCATTCCATGACGGAATTGTTTGCAGCAAAACCCATTGAAGTTTTTCAACTCCACCACAGCTGGTTTCCCAATTTTGAAGATAGTCAAAAAAGGTTTACACAGTTTTTAAAAAAGGTTTTCACTGTAGCAACAAAATGTTCTTGTGTGACTTCTCCAATTTCTTGTAAACTAAACAGTTTCTCTTTGACAACAGTAGGGATAAAGCCCTCAGTTTCCCTTCCCTGCAACAGTTTCTTCAGGGAGTCAATACGCCATGCCACTTCAGTTGCGGAGATGTTGTCTTTCTCAATTTTCAGAATGAGCTCTTCAAAGGTCTGAATCTGTGCTGAGGAAAACATCAGCCATAACGCAAAACACGGATCTTCGAATAACTGTTTTAGCACAGCAGGACACTTTTCTTGTGATGAAAAGTAAGACTTAAGGCCACCAAATATCTTTAGAATTCGGTCAATTGCTGGACCAAGAGACAAAAAACGGGTGTTTCCATGTTCCAACAATTTGGCATATTCCACACCAGCAAATTCGCAGAAGTCCTTCAGCTCTTCCGTCCTCACAGTGTAAATATGAAAGTACTTGTACACTTTCACAGCAAAACTCTCGATGTCAAAGGGAAGACAGTCTACAGCAGTTTGTAAACAGTTATGCACAATATGTGCCCCACACCCGATGCCAATTATTTCTTTCCCAAGGCTTGCTTGCATACGACGCCAAACATTATTTTGTCCTCTTCTTTTAACACCCCCAAAGTTAGTGTTAGTATTATCGGCGCACAGTGCTACCACCTTTTCTCCTAATTTTTTTTTCTGATTAATTCCTCAAGCATGTTGCTCTGAATTTTGGAAGTTTCCCCTGGCAAAGATGTGAACTGAATCATTTTGACATGAACACCAGAAAGCGGTAAAAAGTAGCGGACCAGAATGGGAAATAATTTTTCTGCCTTCCTATTAGATGCATCTAAGCTTAAAGAGACGCTACTGCATTGTTTTAAGTCCGCTTCCACTTCACTTAAGGAAAATGGTGCCAAAACACTACACACAATCGCTTCACTTTTAGTTTTGCCTGAAGAGTATTTAGGCTCATACAGTTTTTTTTATAAGTTTAGATAAGCAATTATTTGATCTAAAACTATGCCCGTGTGCAATAGAGTGGTAAGCAAATAACCCTTCTTGGGCTGACACTTTATCATTATCTTCCTTCTTTGTAAAAAAAGTTTCCAGATTGGATGAACTACTCTTGGATTTTTCAGCGTCTTTATGTTTCTGAGATCTGGTGTGTTGCGCAATGTCACTTCCTTCCTCCATGTGCAACAGAGAAATGGACCCCACATGTCTTGCAAAGAACACGTGATTTGTCTGAAGTTGATGGGTCCGTTTTAATAAATTTAAATTCCCTTTGAAGGTCTTCATTAAATACGCAGGAACGTTTCTATGATTTGGCCATTAGTAACAATCTAAACGTATACTAAAATAACCTCAAAACAATCCCACTTCACTTAAAATTAACTGAAGTTTTTATAAATATTTCTGTAAAACTTTTCCATTGAAGAATTAAGCATTATTCTGTGATTTACATTTGTACTTTGTTCGGATATAAATCAAACACACGCAACTTCACTTTCACTAACTTAGAGCTGTAATGGTCGGTGTAGCGCTTGTGTACCTGACGAATGGCAACAAACAACTGACGGCGGCGAAGACTGACGAGTGATGAACTGAGCTATTTTTGTCTGCATCAAGCAGAATACAAATACAGTAAACCCTCGATTTAACGGACTAATTGGGGCTGAGGGGTGTCCGTTAAATCGAAAGTCCGTTAAATCGCAAATTTTGTTTTTTGAGGATATATTTAAGTCAAATAGGCCTATAACACTTGAAATTTTAATACTATTAATATCATGCAAATACCGTATTGTTCTGAATACAAGCCGCACTTTTTCTCCTAAAAACATGGTCGCTAATTTGGCCTGCGTCTTGCATTCGCGCGCTAACGAAATTCTAAGTTATACCTGACTTCTGGCGGGACGAACGCTTTTGGTATCTATGAGTTGTTTACTGCGTAAGCAACAGCAGTTTGTCTGGCTGTTGTTAACTCTGGCATTATGATTTATGACTGCAACCGTACGTTTTAACAGCAAACTGAACAAAGAATAGGAAGAAAAAGTGTAAGTGCGTGCGCACGCGCGCGTGCTCGCACCCTTCTGTAGGCAGCAAGACAAAGGATGAGTAGAGGGGGTGTGAATAACATGTTTCTAAATAACGGGTAAACTGCCAGTGTGGTTTTCTATTGTAACAGCGACAACATCGCTTATCTGTATTTTAATACGTACTATTAATATCATGCAAATACAATGTTATGTACACACCTTTATTTATTCTGGATAAAAGCATCAAGAGTCAGTTGTTTTCCACTAGAATGTTGCTTCTTTATTATTAAAGATCTAAACTGTCTAAAATGGTCATAATAAGCACACACTTCCGGATCTGAAGACTCCCCAATGTACGCGATAATTTCGTCCATGCTGTTTCTTATCGCTGATAATTTAGGGCCTCCTGTAACAGATGTTTCTTCATCGTTATCATCTCCATCTTCCCACATGTTAATCTATTTGTGATGCCATGTCGTTTACGAAAACGCCAAAGCCACCCATCACTCGCCTGAAATTGGATACCAATATGTTTCGCCAGTTTATCAGCAGCAGCCCGCAACTCCACACTACGAACAACGACGCCACTAGAACGTTGTTGAATAAACCACTTGTACACAGCATCCTCTAATTGTTTGTGTTTGGCTAATTTAATGTGTTTTCTTTCTCCCTCATTCTTCGAACTATCAACACTGTACTTTAGCGAAAACTGAATAAGTTTATCTTTATTCTTTCGAATGTCTGAAACGGTTTGTTTCTTTACACCGTACACTTCACAAACATGTGCAACAGACGCGCCACCTTCAAGTTTACTTATTAGTTCAAGCTTTTGCTTTATACTCAAGTTCACACGTTTTTTCGTAACGCCAGACATACTTATGCTGTAATTCACTAATAAAGTAATGGACCTTGCTGTAACAACGCAAGTATAAACTCGTTAAGACTCTCTATTTAACACGTGCAAGGTTCGTACTATAGAAACACATGTAGCGTACACGCTGTATTCTCTGAATAAACTGATGCGACGCTGTACGAATGTGAACTGCGCGTGCATACGAATTATCACGAAAATAGCCGAATATTCAAGAGTGAAAATACGTTGCTATGGTTATGAACTACCACCAAATTTAAATCACAACCATGGACTTCAAAAACTTAATCGTGATTTTTTCGTGTCAAAATTTTTTTTTAACATGATAATTTTTTAGGCTGGGGGTCATCCACAAAATGCGTGATGCAAAATGTGTAACGTCATCGAAAAATGTAACGCTCCAGGTGACGTTAGTAATAAATAAATTTGGTCACAGTGAAATAAGATGCATATCAGTGTATATTGTCAGTGTTAGTCGTCGTGATGTCTTCCACTGAACGTGTGTGACCCCTGCGTCAACGACAACGCAAAGACGGGGATCGTGAAGAATTAAATGAATTCTTATCTAATTCTTATCTCCGTTCTCATCAAATACAATTGGAGATGAGAAAATTTGCGTGTTTCAAAACAAGAAACGAAAGAATGCTGCGATAGCCAAGCAACATCGCCAGAACAGGAGAGTCTGCAGTTTATGCACATTATACGCCTAAAAACTTTTTTTTTTTGTCTGTTAAATTCTGTCCGTTAACTCCGAAGTCCGTTAAATCGAGGGTTTACTGTACTGTATTATTGTTATTGAATTTAACAACGCTATTTATTTCACCACTGTTATTTGAAGCACTAAATCACGTATTTTATTATATATATAAACTTTCACAATATGAACTTACTTTCATTTATCTTTCCCAAACCTTTCGAGGTGATGTTCCTCTTCCTCAGTGGGAGTAAATACTGAATGTATTTTAACGTAAAAAGTTTCTTGAAGTGGGGAAAATACGAAAAAACGGGATAAACAGGCAAACCGACGGGACGCTTTTAAAACCTCACAAAAACGGGACCGTCCCGTTCAAAACGGTACGTATGGCCAGCCTAGCTATAAATGAAAAAGAATAATCAAGTAAGGTTCATTGAATTGATGACATAAGGACATGAAAACAAGAAATAAGAAAATACTTATAGAATAAAAAAGAAGAAGCAAACTATGTCAAGTTTCATACAAGGAATATAGAAGCAAGAAAGGCTATTCCCAAGATATTATGAAAGAAAGCATACACAATTTAAACAGAATTAAACCCAATAGATGTTAGACCCAGTAACTCAAGTTACAGGATACATTACTATTAAAATAAATTGTAAAATAAATGTAAGCATAATTTAAGAACAAACCAGAATAAGAGTGAAAAGACTACCATAGTGTAGAAACAAATAAAAAGACTACCATTAGAGTAGAGAATAGAAGGTGAAATACCCGAATAAATATAATAATAATTAGAGACTACCGTGAGTGTAGAGAATAACAAGCGACATACATAATAAAAAATAGTGAAGGAAATAAAATTATTTAAAAAACTACCATTAGTGTAGAGTGTTACAATAAGAAACATAAAAATAAAAGACAGTTAATGACTGAGAATATTATTAGTAATAAGAGTGTTTGAAAATTATATATAAGGAAATGATAGATATAAGATGTGTTTATTATAATTAAATTGTTACAAGAAGAAGAAACCTAAATACAAAAGACAGATAATGACTGAAAGTATTATTGGTAATAAGATGTTTTTATTTTAACTAAATTATATATAGGAAATGATAAGGATAAGATATTTTTTGTTATAACTAAATAATATAGTTAAAGATGATAGGTATCAGATATTTTTGTTATAATTAAGTGATATATAAAAGATAATAGATATAAGATGTTATGTTGTACTTAAATAATGTTCACTAATTTCAAAGTTTTGTTAAGGCAGAGAAGGCAAGAAGATAATTTGAATATATTTTTGTATTGTAAACCATATATAATTGTAAACCATATAAAGAATAATATAACAAACTAGTTATAAAACCCAATAGAAAAGCAAAACAGTATTTTAGACCAAAATCAACTACTACTATAGAGTCAAATCCAAATGAATAAATTCAATAGAACTGTATATAATTAATAGAAACTAGTCAATGTAAAATAAAGATGTGTAGATATAATCAGCACAAAACAAATAATAATAAATGTAATGACCAAAGGATAAAATTAACTTTATTTGGAAATATGTAATACAAGGCCTAACAAGGAACTCAATGCAGATAAAATGTAAATTAGTCAATATTGGAGTATTATAACAACAAGCAATGATCATGAAGTGATAAAATTATTTAAAGAAAATGTTAACATAAAATCCTTGTAAATCATTTAATTACTAATTATGTAAAAAATAATAAGGGCTTTAAGAAATATCAAAAAATGTAAATTTTGGGCTTATTTGAACTTAAAATAGGTCAAGTTATATATTGAAGTATGTAAAATTAGAACAAGAATATTGCTAGATAGTTAAATTTTCATAAAATTAATAACTAATTAAGTTATAGCAATAAATAGGAAAAATTGTCATATAATTTTATAAGATGAAATCAAATCCAAGGCATGCAGCTGTTTACAGACAATGGGAAGGAGAATAAGATATTTTGGAAATTACCACCTAAAACGACGATTTTAAGTCATCAGTCAATTGTTAAACGTGAACGAGTACGGATCAAAAAGTACCGACAGAAGATCTACAATTTATAAGTGGTTGAAAAAAATTGAAGAACAACCTTCAAAAATACTACAGAGGTTACCAACTAAAAAATTAACAGCTAATATCGTAACCAATAATTGGAAATAAACCTAACAACAGTAATAATACGATCCAGCACGAGAGCACAAGGAATCAACCGCCATATTGAAAAATTCACACAACACAAATATTAATAGAACAACGACCTCAACCAGATTTTTGAACACGGAACACAGCACAATTAATCCAGCACCAAACAACATCGCCGAGGAGAGGAGAGCACTTCACCAGAGGTACTACATCATCGCAGAATACGAGATCCACATTTATATTTGAGGGAGAAGATAAAACATCGCAGTTGGCGTGGGTAGCAGAAACTGAAGCGGATGGCGGCCATAATTTTATTCGCATATCGGCCGAGATGGACACAGCCTACTAGAGCCAGTGACGTCATTCTACGACTTGGTTCGAATTTTTACTTATTCAATGACATTATTTTCTGAATTATGTTATTTTTATGTAATAATAGTTGATTGAATTAATTGTAAGTACTGTATCTTGTTGCTTGCCCTTCTCTGACCATTTCAACAGTTCAAAGAACTCAACTAATTAATTTTTGTAATACTATATTTTTGTCTTGTATCACTATCGACCTGAGACGAGTCTTAACCACAGCCATTATCGATGTGCGTAAGATTGGTGCACAAATTTTTAAAAATAAATATCAGAATTGTTTCAAATACTTGTGTTTATTATTATTTGTATTATAAACATTAGTTTTTCTTTCTTCTTAACATAATTTAGAAGGATTAGAAACATAAACCAAGAAGAAGAAGAAGAGGAGCTGAGTTAGAAGAGAGAATACTTTGATACAATAGACATAACAAGATTAACACTAGTGAAACAAATATTTCTACACACACAATAACCAATCCACCATTCAAGTAATTAAAAATTATAATTAATTAATTAAATAGGAAAAAAATAAATAAAACATAATAAAAAAATTTCTTTTAATGAAAAATTATTATTTGTAATTCAGTTTAATTACAATATTGGTTACCGTTGCTACCCCTGTAGCAACCTCCTTGCCACACACTATGACCATATTTATGTTTAATCATCTACTAATCATTCCTATCACATACATGGTTTACACAAAAAATATACAATTCAGCTTATTATTCGTTATCATTAGCCATTAATCAGTTCATAATACAATCCATTTCCAAACCACACTGTTCACATACTTAAATGTTCATAAACAATAAAATACTTATCCTCCATCATCAAATAACAATCGAATCTTAGGTCTACATACATTATTTATTATTGAATATATTATATTAGTACACTCAATATAATACTTATTTAATTTTGTATACCTTTCCACAATTCACGCCATGTGTCTTCCAAATACGCGCGTGAAGCCTTTTCTTCACCCCCGACTACAACATTACGGGAAAAATTTACCCCCTGCAACCCCTCTACCTGTATATTCTTTCTCCACTTTCTCTCTGACTCATCAACACACACTAACATCCATCATTATATTCTACTCCCTCTAAAATTTCATCATCACTATCAATATTCACACCATTATTTTCTAACACCATACTTTTAGTTATATCATTGCTATCACTTGTGAATTCATTATTCAAATCATCATTATTACTCACCTTGTTATTAATTCTTTCTTCCTTATTTTTCGTCATATTGTCACTGCTACTTACCTTCTTATTCCTTATTTGACTTAATTTCTCATCTAACCTTTTATTCATTTCGTCAAATTGTTTATTATAATAACATGTTTGTCTCTTAATTTTGTTCTTTACTTCATTAAATTTCTCATCAAATTTGTCATTTAAGTTACTATATTTAACATTAGAATCACTCTGTTGTTCATCGAACTTATTATTCATGCTATATAGACGTGTTAACATCTCATTTGTATCAGATTTTTTGTTTTCATATCGAGTTGATATGGGTGTTTCTTGTACTCTGTCTATAGATTCGGTCGCACTCGACTCGATCTGATTTATTGGCGTTGAATAAACACATTGACTGGACATTTGGTCATTTACACTGACATCTATATTTTCGTCTGCCATTTTGAAAAGGATTTGTTTAAATGTATTTATTTTTCAATCTGTTACTCTAGATGTATCTAACATAACAATAACATAACCTACCAATCGTAATATAACCTATTATTTACGTGTTATGCTATACATTAATCCAGCACCCATTCTGTTTCTGCTTGCTGGCTTATTTATATAAATAAGATTTTATATAATGTCACTATGTTAACTCGCTTCTAAACCACATATTTGTAATTATAAGTACTTACCATAATAAGGTATCTCATTTGCATATCTATTGTGTGAATTACCATGCTCCGGATGCCACGTGCTCAAGTCGTCTACTCTAAATATGTTATTTCTACCTAAGGGTGCCAAAGTGTCGTTGAACGAGAGACAGAAGCAGTCTGGGTTATCGAAATAACGTTTCACACACATATGTTTGAAAATAACACACTGATTTAATTGATTCTAAGGTTATTCAGTTACATGAAAAAGGGTTAGATTACACAGGAATCATTATACAAAATGGCGGCCATGCAATTCCGCTCCTCCTCCTCAGTTAACATTACTGTTTTCTATCTCATACGATTTAAAGCAATATTATAGAATAAACATTTTACACATATACATATATAGCAATTGCGATCTCTTATTGAATTATTGAATTGCAATATCACTTTTACTCATAAACCAATGCCTAGTTTTATGATGGCCGGCATTTGCTTACACTCTCTCCCTCACATACTGATGTTACTGGTATCAAATTTTTAGCATTGAATATTTTAATAGAGTTCTAATTTTGAATTACGAATAATAATAGTAATGACTTTCCTGAAAGTAGTGGTATTTGTGTAGTTTAGACGTTTTCCATGCTCTGGCCGTTGGCTGGCGTACTTCGGTGTTGTTAGTACTGTCTGTTTTTTTGTCTGTTGTTGCACTGAATTTACATATCTGAAACTGGTAACTGTTCACTGTTTACTGATGCTTACATTTTTAATTCTGATTTATACTTTTAAACTGGTTTTTTTTTACCAGAAAGAAATGTACATGTTGTCGCCATGACAAAGTTCTTCAAAGTGGGCCGACATTGTGTCGAATTGTCGACAGGTGGAGGGGATCAATTGTGATCAACTATTCGTCCACATCAGCTGACGGCATTATTCCTCGTCATCGCTGTGACGTGTTTCAATATTTGTAATATTTTGTTTGTGTCGATCAGAATCGCCATTGTATACGTTTTCCTTCACACGTACGCCCTCGGCCTTGAAATAAATCGTATCGATGAAACTGCGTTGTTTGTGCAGACATAGGGAAATTGACCTAACCATTCTTTGTGTGTATGTATACAATAAAAATATTATGTAAAACCCTGAAACACCATAATTATGACAACAGGCCCCTTTTGTCCTGTTACAACTAGTTCGGTCGCCATTGTTACTTTAATTTTATATAAGTCCCAGTTCGGGCCATCATTGTAACTACAATTTTATATATAAACAATAAAGTCCCTGTTCAGGCGCCATTGCAACTCCAATTCCAATTTTTACTTTTTTATTAATAATATTTTTATTTGTACTTACCTTGTAACTCAAGATACACATCCGGTATGCACACGTGGCTTTGTGGTCACCATTACTTTTCTCACTAAGGGCCAGGATATTAAGCGAGCACAGAAACAGTTTGGGTGTTCGAAATAATAAGTCTAACAACATTTAGGTTCAACAAAACTTGTGATTTAATATTTCTGAATTTCAATCGTTAGAATTTACAAAAACCAAAATGGAGTCGTATACACACAAAACAAAATGGCGGCTATGTACTGCCGCCCCACTAACTACACATCAATTTTAATTATTCATTTCTTGTATCTCCTGTATTTAATTTATAACAAGAGTATTTTTTATTAAACTGCAGTTATCATTGATTTTATTTACTACGTATCAGATTATCTTACAACACAAACCAATGCCTCATTGTATAACTTGTAGATGCCGGCATTCTCTCGCACGCACACACACACTCTCTCTCCCCATACATTAATTAGTGGTACATATTTTGATTTAGAATTTTTTTGAGCTCAGATTATAAAATTGATATGGTTATAAATTTTGAACTTTCCTGAATTGGACGTCGCAGTTTCTCCTCAGAACGCTCTCCATTTCCAGCAGGCGGTCGGCTAACTTTACTGTTGAGTAGGGATGTGTCGGTTCTCGGTACCGATTCCCGGTACCACCGGTTCTTGGGGTTAGGTACCGGTATCGAGAACCGGTACTACAAAGTCGGTACCACTACTTTTACATGTTTTATTCTTGCATTAGACCGTTTTTGCATTAGACCATTTTCATAGTCATTAGATTGTCGGTACTTTTAAAACTTTCACACTGTACACGGAAAGCGGTTTGGTGATTCGGAAGTACCACGGTGGCGTTATTTAAACACCACAGGTCGTGGTCGGATTCAGCCCAGTCGATGTAAATTTCAAGGAAATCGCAACGCGATGGCTGGAAACACGAAAAAAATGCAAAAAACCGAAGCCAAGATTCGTAGGTTAGAGCGTTGCCAACGGAGCACGAGGTGCGTGTTTGACACGGACAGGCAGTTATACAGTGTTTGTATAATGTATGCGTGTGAAAGCAAACAAAGTCAGGTAGGCAAAAGCGTTGCCACAACACAATGCTTTTATCCTAAGGTTTGCACGGATTACAGTAATAAATCTAATCCCCTATTCTGCGAATCGGCAAGCCACATGCTACAATAGCCTCGTGTTTAGACTTCGTGGTAGGAGCAGCAGTTCAGTTGCTTATCTGCTTTGTGAGAAGTACACGTTATTAGTTTGTCTTGTGCGAAAAATATTTTACCAGGGACTTTTCAACTCTGTCTAACTTTAAGTTATATATCCATCTTAATTACTGTATTCTGTTAAGTATCTGTAAGGCTATATTCCGCTGTACTACAACATTGTTTATCGCATAATACAAATAAGAAATTTACACAGAAAAACTACTTAAATTAACCAACAACTTACATAGTTAAAACTGTAGACTAAATATCGGCGAAAACAATATAAATATAAGCTTATTTTAACCGAAAATATCTGTAAATTTTAAAAATGATTTTATTTTCTTTTTACCTTTTGACATGTAATGGTTATGTTTGTATACAAATGGTAGATTTAGGAATATCGAATTAGTAAATTCTAGTCACCGTTTGCAGATTTTAGTTCCTACTCCTAGATTTAAGGAACGTCTATAGTAAACTTTGGTTTTGCTAGTATCTACAGAATTAAGGAGTCGAAATTCACTAATTTAAGCAGAAATTTTTTAGAATTAAGTAGTTTTATTTTTCCGTATAGGTTATGAAGAAAACTCGTGACGTGTCCTAAATTGGGGAGGTCTCGGGTTCTCAAATTGGGGAGCAAACTTTGCCCTATTAGTGGTTTCAGTTTAGATAAGTTTAATATTTATAATTATTTCGAATTTTAGAATATTTTTAAGAGATGTCATCCCAGGTTTGGAAGTATTTTAAAATTGACGCTGCCGATAATCGGTTTGCCAAATGCAATATCTCCAGTAAATTAATTTCGAGAGGAGGTGGAAGTAAGAGTACTTCAAATTTAATGAAACATTTTGAAACGCATTCTAAAAGTAGGCCGAATGCTCCTACTAATAGAGAGCCAGCCAAAACTCTGAGTATACCCAGTGGATCCACTTTAAGCAATTATTTTAGTAAAAATACAAATTTAGGCAGTAAAACTTCCAGCCCAGATATGGGCTTAAATGTAGAAGAAATAAGTGATGATAATTTAAGCCTAAGTGTTGATGTTTCGGATACAGATGATCCAAACCCTCTGATGACTTCTCCAAATTTATCTGCTGTGTCACCAGCACCAACAACAGACCTAGGTGATAGTTCTGAGATTCACACTTCACCTAGATTCAGCCCTTACCCCAAAACCATTCATAAATAAGTTTTTTACTTTAACGTCATTTTATAGGTCTACTCCACAATGAAACGCATTTTAGAATTAATTTTGTTGATGTTTTTCTTTTCCCTCTAGCCCTAAAATACATTTTTAATTTTTGTTTTTAGGTACCGGTACCGAGAATCGGGAATCGATTCTTATGGAATCGGTACTGGTACCGGGATCGGAAAAATTTGGTACCGACACATCCCTACTGTTGAGTCTGTGCCTTCACTGCACTGAATTTACTTTACATTTTTAGTTTGCTGGTTAGTTAATGGTACTTGCTACCTTTCAATTACATTTTTGTACTGTTTGAAACACTTTGGCTGGCAATAATCGGCCAGCAAACTTTGTAGCGTGCTACTGCACTGAATGTAGGTTGAAGACTGGGGCAGACATCTTAGTGCAAATTACCCAAGTGGAAGGGATTAATCGTCATCAACCTTTTGTTCACGGCTGATGACGGCATTGTCTTACGTTTCAATTGTTATGTTTGTCGTATTTATTATGACGTTTTCGTAAGGTTCGATTCTTGCTTTGTCTGAACATGTGTCGTATGTCACGTAGGCCAGTGACCTTGAAGTCAAGTTGCTCTGGCAAACTGCGTTGTATGGTATATATTGGGAAATTTTAACCTCAGCACTTTTAATACATTAAATCACAATAAATTAATTTTGCCTGTACCGACAAATTCCTACACGGACTTATGTACCGTTACATTCTAATATGTCTCCATAATTCGGAATATCTATAACGAGTGTATCTTCATTCTGCCTTTCCTCAAGGATTCTATTGTTTTTATTAAGTGTTCTACAAACAAGGTATTCAGTACGTTTGCACATATTGTTTCTTATGGGTTTGATGTTGTAAACTTACATTTCTTCTTCCTGCTTGTAGAAGTAGTATCTGTACATTACTTACCCACTTGTTATATGTGTGAATAAATGTACAGTTAGATGGTTATTAAATATAATAAAAACATTTATTAAACAGCTATAATAACGAGTACATCGTGAGCGTGTTGCTTTATGGAGATCTCCCTGTGATTGACTCACATGCCTCGCTATACGTCTGTCATGGTGGCGTATCCCCACTCTTATAACTTATGAATCTTATAGTATTACTCGCAACATCTCCCCTTTTCTAGTTTTTCAAAATTAAATTACAATATTATTACATAACATTAATTAAACATACATAACCTTTTAGGTACTCTGGTTTCTTTATCGTACGACCTGATCTAGTCATAATTACTGGAGCATCATTTGCAGTCTCATTAACAATAGGATTATTATTACAGATATTATTTGCATGATTCACATTATTATTTACAGTATTTGTATTGTTCGAAATTCTTCTTTGCGTGGGCTCTTCAAATAGTATATCTAAACCATATTGGATTTCATTAAATTGTGTACCTTTGGATAGATCTTTTCGATTACATGCTACAATAGTATTTTGCTCTGTTTTTACTTTATAAGATCTAGGATTTTGATGTTTTTCAATAATAATACCACTTTGATGAGGTAAGGTTTCCTTTCCTTCATCATGAATTTTAACTTTATCTCCCACATTTAATTCTTTAAGAGCTTTCGAACCTTTATTATAATAGAACTTTTGTTTATTTTGATGTTCTTGCAAAATAGTACTAAATTTATTTGACTCTACTTTGCCTTCATTTGAATTTGGTATTATAGTTCTTACTTTCCTACCATACATTAATTCCGCTGGCGTAATGCCACTATTATCAATAGGCATATTTCTTAATTGTAATAGAGCCATTTCTTTATCTTTTCCTTCCTGAATAATTTTTTTCAAAATATGTTTGAGAGTCTGTATATGTCTCTCTGCTAAACCATTTGACTGGTGATGTTTTGGAGTAGTTATCAGATGTTTAAAACCCCATTGATCTGAAAATTTTTTAAATTTAAAACTTGTGTATTGAGTACTTGAATCTGAATATAAAACTTTAGGTACCCCATATCGTGCAAAAAACTCCTTTAAAGACTGAATAGTAGACTCTGCGCTTAAATCACTTAATTGTTGCATATCAACGAATTTACTATACGTATCTACTACAATTATAAACCTTTTACCAAGTAAATAAAAAATATCAGAAGCTACAATTTCCCAAGGATTTTTAGGTATAGGTTTTTCAATCATTGGTTCTTTACTATTATCCCTTTGATAACTACAACAAATATCACAATTGCTTACCAAATCATCAATTTGCTTCGACATACCTGGCCTAAACAATGTTTTTCTAGCTAACATTTTGCATTTTTCACTACCAAAATGAACATAATGTATTTTTGCAAGCAATACTTTTCTCATGGATTTTGGTACAATTATACAAGTATTTTTCAACAATAAACCGTTACACTCTGAAAGTTCTTCTTTGAAAGAAAAATATGGATTTATAGTTTCAGAAACGGATTATTTGTTTACAGGGCATCCATCTTTTACATATTTTAGAACTTCTTGCAGTTGTTTATCGCTACTAGTTTCATTTTTTAATTCATTAATTCTTATATCAGATACACTAAGACTTTTCTCAACCATCATAACATATGCTTCAATTTTTTCTTCATGGGAGGACTCTGTATTTTGCAAATAAATTCTGCTTAAATGATCAGCAAGTAATAATTTTTTACCTGGTACATACTTAAGTTCTAAATCAAAATTATGTAAACTTATTCTCATCCTTTGTAATCTTGGAGGGATTTTATTCATTGGTTTATTAAAGATCGAGATCAGTGGATTATGGTCAGTCTCTACGATAAATTTTTGACCAAACAAATATTGATTGAATTTATGACAACCAAAAACAATTGCTAAACTCTCTTTTTCAATTTGACTGTACATTACTTCAGTCTCTGTTAAAGCACAGGAACCACATGCCACTGGTTTTCCATCTTGTATCAATACACATCCAAGTCCCTCACTGGAAGCATCTACACTCAATGTTATGGGTTTATTTATCTCAAAATATGCTAAAACTGGAGGTTTACATAACGCCTCTTTAAGTTTTAAAAATGATGTTTGCTGTGCAGTACTCCATACAAATGGTACATCTTTCTTTGTTAATTGTCTTAAACTACTAGTTAATTGTGCAGCATTTGGTATAAACTTTGATACATAATTTATTGTTCCTAAGAATGTTAGTAATTCTCTTTTATTTTTTGGTATTTGCATTTTTTCAATTGCCTCAACTTTTTCTGTATCAATTTCAATTCCATCTGCGGAAAGTATATGACCTAAATATTTAACTTTTGTTACAATAAAAGCACTTTTATCTGCATTAAATTTAATACCATATTCTCTGGCTCTTTTAAAAACTTTATCCATAATTTTTAATAATTGGTCTTTAGTCTCAGCCCAAATTAATCAGCCCATCGGCATATATGCCTACATTTTCAATATCTTCAAAAATTTGATTAAACACTCTATAAAGTACTTCAGGACTAGAGCTTATACCGTAAGGCATTCTGTTAAAATAATACCTCCCAAATGGAGTATTAAAAATAGTTAACTCTTTACTATCTTCTGACAATTCAACTTGCCAGAATGCTTTATTTGCATCCAACTTTGTAAAATATTTTGCCTTTTTTACCTTTGCTGCAATTTCATCAATTGTAGGAAACTGAATGTTCTCTTTTTAAGCAAGAATTTAAATATTGTGGGTTGAAACAAATTCTTATTGACCCATCTGTTTTACCAACAACTACTAATGAATTTACAAAATCAGTTGGTTTTTTAATTTTTGATATAATACCAACAGCTTCCATTCTATTTATTTCATATTTCAATTTATTAATCAATTTAAAAGGAACATGTCTACACGGTTCTATTTTACCTACACTTCCTTTTTTTAGTTCTATTTTATATTGAAAATCTTTTATTTTACCATAACCATTAAAAACATCTTCGTGTTTCTTTATAATATCATTAGCTTTGTTTAGGGGAGGTGTGGGAGACTTGGGACAATTTTTACATTTTGAAGGCTGTAATTTTTGAATTTGCATATTTTCAAATTAAAACTGGATAGTCAGAAAGGTTATAGTCTTTTGTATCTTGTAAAAAAAATTTGAACCTGAAAATGTAACTTAGATTTTAAATTACAACATTAAAAATTATAAACATTTTGTCCCGTCTCCCTGTATGTGGGACACTTGGGACATGCTTATGGGAGAGATGGGACAGTAAATAAATAATGATAAAATTGATTTTATTTAATTCTTTATTATAAAACTAAAAAAATTCATAGTAAAAAATTAAGATTCATCATATATATGTAATTAAAAACCTGTTTTGTTTCAAATATCTTGACACAGTTTTTACATCTTGACATTAACAGTTTTTACGTTAATTAGCAGACTCAAGAAGATGGACTACACCAAACAAAGTTACATATAATTATCGCAAATTTTCAATATTTTAAAATAAATTTCTGGAAAAAATATAAATGCGCTCAGCGCGTTCAGTTCCACCTGATGACACTGGTGCTGATAGCTTTTTTACCATGTCATTTTTCTCTACAGAAGCAGTGTCATCAACATTAGGAAAAATGAATTCAAACGATTGTCTTTTTCTTCTTAAAAACTTAATTCGTAGCCTTCTTCATGTACACTCACAATTTTTCCAACATAGTGGACCATTATTTTTATAGTAGCAAAGTGTACAATAGCAAAGTCATCAGGCCTCACATCTTTTTCTATGTCTTCATCTCCATCGCTGGAAAATTTTAACGATGAGAGGTCATCATCTGTATCTATTAATGGGACAGGATAATCCTCTTCTTCACTACTGCTACTTGATGGGCAATTTATTTTGCGCCTGTAGGTTTTCTTTCCATGTTTGCGCTCTTTCAATTCAGTTATCACTCTTTCTTTTACAGGTGTATTTCTAAGTATAAGGGTTTTTGCAGGTTTACGGCCACCTCTATATTTCTTACGTGGACCTGCTTTTGGATATGGTCGAAGCTCTTCAGGTGAAATTAATTGAGAGGTTGATGCTGAAGGTTGGGAAGAAGCAACTGTAGGACTCAGTGGAAATACATTGCTCAACAGGATTACATTCAACTTCTGCAGGCCGATCAGTTACATAAGACATCAGATAATCACAGTCCTCAAATACTGACCGATTGTAAATTCCAGTTTTTTTAAATGCAGATAAAATGTTGCTAGGAGTTAGAGCACGATTCATAGCCTCACTTGACAATGCAGCTATTGTGACGATTTTAAATGTATAAAAAATCGCACAGATTAAAATTTTTTAATTTTAATAAGTAAGACTATCATACACCCTTACCTATACCCAGATTCCTGAATCAACTTGAAACCTTCCAGTACCAACACACCAAGAAAAGTATTAAGTAGTGAATAATAATAATAATTACTTAAATAATTAAAAATGCGACTAGAGAAATAAAGAAATCCCTAAGTCATAATAAAATAAACATAAAGTATTTATCTTCTAATTAATGAATAAATAATAATAGAAAAAGTACGAACTATTTTCTTAGTGCGTAAATACGCACTAGCTTACTGAGCCCTCTCCCCTAAACAGTACGCGCATTCGGCCGTAGAACGTCGCAATGAGTAGACGTGAGTTTTGGTGTTGTACACATATAAGTATGTGTATGTTTTCTAGAAGCATATCCAGCGTGAAATCTTGTTATTGTGAATAATGTAGTGTCTAGAGTTTGTGAGAAAATATATAAATAAAATAGAAAAAGGTAGCCAACACATCTCTTAAAAACAAAATCAAATGTAAGTGTAACATAGTTAACTACTAGACTGTAGTACTGCAAAGTGAGAACTATAACTGTAATTAAAATAAAGAAAATGTGAACTACAAGAATCTGCACTAAGAAAAGTGAAATTACAACATGTGGAACTTCAAGTAAACAACCTATCTTCGAGAGCTTCAAGTAAACTAAAAATCAACCCGATGTAGATACACCAAGAACAACGTACTCAACCCGTAGAAGACAACTGGAGATGTCCCAAGAAAACAACAACAACCTCAGGTGATATCAAACCACAACTTTTGTAAATTTCCCCTTAATAAGAAGTAACAAAGAACTTTAAAGAACTTTCGCAATGTAATGAACAAATTATCAGATTTGTATATTTTGTAATTTTGTAAGAAGTAATAGTAACCGTAATGTATATATTGATAAATTAATAATTTTGAGAAAATTGAGACCCGGATCCGTGGTATTAAAAGCAACAGTAATATGAATAAATTTTGATATAACAAGAATAATATAATTAAGATTTTTGAAGCAGTAAAAGCACTATTTACTAAAATAACTTTCTTTAAAATCAGGAATAATGTTTGATTAATATTTCAATAGCAATAAAGAGATGTTTTAGCTAATACTAGTGAGTGAATAAGTTTATGCAAACCTTGTCAGTTTCCTATATCATACTTGTTTTGTAATTTGTTAGTAAGCGTTTTACTAACAACGGCAGCTGGTTTGGTTTACTGGTAAAGAATTAAACTAGTTCCCGATTTTTGTGTTGTCTTGCCAAGGGGCGGCACACTATTTCATAAATAGTTATAGTTTTTCCTGGATTTGTATTCATCCATGCATCACATGCCCCATTATAGTATGACTTCAAGGGTCCATATACACTAGGCTGTCCCAAGACATAAGGGAAATTTTTTTTTTCGCGAAATCAAATACGCATACCCTCTATTTTTTTTCTGTTTGACCTTAATAACTCACAATAAATATTATTGCGATTGAATTATGATAACACGTGCTGACTCGATGCCAAACATGAGAAATGAAAATTTGTACTGAGTTTGTATGGAAGGATTCTAGAACTTAATGTTTATTTGGTAAATAAAACACCAATATGCCCAAATCGTGTTTATTTACTGTTTAACATGTAAAAAACATTCTTTAAATTTTCTTTTCAAAGTTTGCTTTTTGCAGTCAGGATAAATCTTCCGGTGTTCTTGTACGCAGCGTAATAAAAATTGCTTTTGTTCCTCCTCAACCATGGTTAAGCCATGAAAGTCTTGCATCAACTTGACCGCTCTTTCAGCTGTATCGTTCACTGCCCTCAGCGTTGAAACCTTCTTTCTGGCTTCTTGAAACGAAGCATTATTTGACCACATAGTAGGACATTCGTGGAGAAAACTGTCATCAATTTTAAGACGATCGAACAATAACTTGCTTCTGACTGAAATGAAGTTGTAGATGTTTTTCTCTGAAATTAAAAAAGAGAAAGTCAGTTAACAAAATTGTGATCTGAACAGAAAACTAAAGAAACAACTTCTATATTCACTTATGTAACTTACCATACAATGGACCACAAAGTTCTTCCTTCGATGGGATGTAACGTTTACCATGAGTTGATAAATTCTCTTTGGTTTAATTTTCAACCATTTTTACTTTAGTTTCTTGATCCACATCATCGTCAAACAGTGACAAGACAGAAACTTCATCAGTCAAATACCATAAATGCTGGCTTATCTTCTGTAAAGCTGCTTTTGAGATGCTTTTATCAATTTTTTCGTAAGCCTTCATCGACTTCAAAAAGCACAAATCTTGGTAAGGTGCTTTTACTGCCAAAATACATTGGAGCCATAACTTGACGTAGGATGTCATGATGAACAGGCAAACGTCTAACAGCGCTGCCTTATCCTTGCTCGTAATTTTGAATTGAGCACTAAGTAATGATATTTTTAGGGAATAAATTGCTCTCGCCATCCATCGAGCTTGGTGCATGGCACCTGGAGGTCGAATTTTAAATTTTCTGTGTATCTCTGCCTAAAAATATCACAGAAAGCTCTATCAACTCTCGATAGTCATCTCTGACTATTTCTTTGGTCAGTTCAGTTCGGTACAACTCAAGCAGATTGTCAATTTCGGAAACAATCAGGTGCAATGCGAGCTTTCCTTTATAGCACTGTATTTTATCTGGATCGACACTTTTCCAGTTATCTCGGAACTTTTTGAAGAGTGGAATATCAGGATTTGTTGTCACTTGACTGATTTTTACTTCAAACACGCTTTTTAACACCAATTCATACACGTGATGGCGGCAAGCAAAAATAAGCATATCTCTATTAAGTTTTTGTTCAAGAAGCACACAGGCACCATTGATATGACCTGTATTTGAAGCCGTAGTATCACAACAAAGAATTTGCACTTTATCTTCGAGATTCCAGTCTACAATCTCGTTCCAAACAGCCTGCGCCTGTCCGCTTCCTGAAGAGCTTTCCAACCTTGGCACAGCAATAAGTTGTTTTTTATTTCCATATCAAATAACTATCGGAAGACGTTCTTCTTCTGATTTCCGAGCATCTAAAGCAGGCAACAGTTTGCCATCCCAGTGAACAGTCACAACATCTGGTACCTCGTTTTGAAAATTAGTTTTTATGGCTTCCGCATGCTCTTTCCATTTTTCCGTACGAATTCTTTGAATCAAGGACTTACTTATAGGAAATTCATCAGTATTATATCCAAGTGCCTCAATGGTAGCTTCAAGAATAAACACTGAATCTCTCATACTTAACTGACACCTATCTAGCGCTGCTACTAATTTTGGAGTAATGAAATTTTTCCGCATAGTTGTTTTACTGGTTCCGGGTTGTATGTTCTCGATCAGAGTTGGAAAATCTTCTTTTAAATGCATGTCATTTTCATTAGAATCAGAAGATGAGTCGTTTTGTAACGGTTCATAAGATGATGTCGAAGGAGTTGGCGTGGAAAAATATGTAGCACGTCGCTTTTCTTCTTCAGTAGTTCTGAGTCGCGCCCTTCCCTCTTTATTAGCCAGTTTTTTGTCCACTCCAGCTAAGTGACCAGGCCGACCTGGCTCTCTCTGTCGCTGTAAGAAGATTCTGTCTTCATTTATTTTCATTAATTGAAGCGCATCGGTGTTTGCAATGTCAAACAAATTAAGTTGTTGACAAACTCTTGTCGGCGCTGCTCAAATAAGTTTTGGGTTTTTTGTGCATTTTTTTGTAACTCCCTCCAAACTTGATATAGGTTCACTAGTTTCTTCACACAATTAGACAAAGATTTGGTAGGTTTACGCGCCTTTTCCCAAAAGATAATACATTCGCGAATAGTGAGATTTGCACTTTCATTGACAGTTAAATTCACTTCACGGATATTATAAAATAAAACTGCCAGAACTTGTCCATTAGAGGGCAGTTTTGAACCTTTTATTTGATGTATTACGCCCCTATTAAAAATATACCCTTTTTAGAACTACGTAATTCCACTGACATGTTCATTGTTCACTGATTGAAAACAATACGTTTACTAACAAAATAACATGTGATTACAAACACATCGATGGCTTCGACGCGTTAGCACATTGTCACAATGCACAAGCAAAACCTGCTTCACTAAACAATCGCTACAGACAGCCAACGTGACTCTAGCGAGTTCCAGCTAGAGGCGTATCACATGTTCACCTGCCTCCCCTCCAAGTCCCGCGTCACCAGTGTTGCCTGATCGAACACTAAGCTATCAGTCTCGTTACTTTATTTACACACCTTGTACAATGTACATTGTACATTTTTCGCTAAATTCGCATTAACATATGGAAGGTTTTCAGTGACGCCTTACTTAGCAAGTACTGACATGTTCAATACAAGTCGGCACGGGTTGCCGAGGTCCTACGTTTATGAAATTTTATTTACAATTGTTTTGACATCGTATAAATAAATTAAGAGGGTATGCGTTAAAAAAAAAGACTTCGATTTTTTTGGGACACCGTAATCGACGTCTAAGGGTTGTAGTTTTTCGGTGTAGTGAGGTGGAAACGTCAATAATATAATATGGTTCTCTTTGCAGAATGTTATGGAATCAATTGATATATGGCTATCATGATTGTCTAGCAATAACAGAACTGGTTTTTCAACAGATGGTGCTGTGAACTTACGAAAATGTTCCAAGTACAACAGAAAATTGTCGGCAGTCATCCATCCAGATTTATAGGCACATCCAGCAGAGCCTGCTGGTGCTCCATGCAACATATAATCTTTAAAATTTGCTCTGGGAAATACATAAAATGGTGGGATAAAGTTCCCAGCTGCATTTACTGTGAACAGCCCAGTCACTAAAGTGCCGCGTTCACCAGATATTACTTGGCCAACCTGTTTTAAACCTTTCTGAGCAATTACTCTATTAGGAGCTTGCACTGTTGTTAAAGCCGTATCATCACAATTATATATAGGGGAGGGTGGGCCACAATGAGACAAAAACTACTAAAATATTTTTGTATTTTTTCTAACTGATTTTAAAGTATTCAAACCATTTTTTATGGAAACTTTGGTTCATTATACACATATTTCATATATTTTCAAGATATATATTACAACGCTACCTTTCGTCTAACACAATTATCTAATATTTGTGATGTTAGATAAAATGTTACTTACCCGTGATATTACTTTACCTGGGCGCCAGAACAAATCCCAGATACAAATGACACGGTTTCAGCTTAGCTCAGCGCATGGAGACACTCTTTCTCAGGATTCGTTCAGTGATTGTGGTTTTCAAGGGGAATCGTTACAAATAACACTTTAAGATTTGCTTGATTATTATATTTAATGTTTTAATCAATGATTTTTAAACTTTAAATTGTTAATGGTAGGACTTAATTCTACCCTAACACTTATAATTATTGAGTGAGTGTGAAAAGTAATGATTAAGACGTTCAAACGACCTATAGCTCTTATCTGGTTTGATTAAGAGATTGCTATCTCCCAAACCAGTGCTAAAGAACAGGTCTGCAATAATTTGCACGTCCAATACTACACACCACTTTCCATTCAACACTCCTATACTATATTAGAGCTAATCTTATAGTTAAAATACAAAGTGTGCTTTTCTTAGTGTCCTTTTAAAATTGTTTATTGTTTTATTATTTGTTTAGTGCTTATTTCATTGATCAATGAATCTATTTCTTACTGTTTGATGCGTTGACCGAAGATAGGAATCCGTAGAGGTCCTCCTTTTGATGGTGTTGCACAGAAGAATGGATGTTGATCAATGATGTTGAAGATGCCCTGGCAATTACAGATGCTGTAGCCTTCTGTAGCACAGGTCCTTCACGGCTGATGCTTAATTATTTAATTAATTAACGGTTGTTTTACGCAGCGAGTGTTATTGAACGTTATTAATTCATCTACACTGCGGACTACTTCTCGAATTAGAACGTAAATTGCACTTTTGCGTGATTTAAAAATTTCTGTATGTGAATTATACACGTCTAGTGTGTTTAAGTACCGAACGAAGAGTGATGCTACCCCTCGCTTTGAGCTGGCGTCAGTTTTAAATACGGGCTGCTGATTGGTTGTACAAATAAATCATGCGTTTTTCCAGTTTTGACAATCTCAAACAGGTCGGTCTAACACTCCGTGACAGGTTCCAAACGGCAGAGAATTTCTTGTCAAAATCGTACTTCCTGTATTTGCAAATCGATTGATTACAGGTATTTGCAAATGTGTTTCCAAAGATCTGACCACAGAATATTGTTGCTTAGGTCTTTATCTGTGTGTGTGTGAAAACACCTTATTCCTACGTAGCATAATTCTCTCGTTATTCCTGTTGGCGTGCGTCATCCGTATAACTTCTTCAATTGCTAATTAAATTAACAGAGATTGCGGCTACTTATTAAGCTTTTCTTGCTGAATACAATGCTGTTTTCAGAATTGCCGTATATTTATAACTTTTGAAGTTATCGCAGGTTGAACTGGATTCTAATGTAGCGGTGACGTGGTTAGAGTGAGATGGATGCGATTATACGCTCTCTCTTACTTACGGTGTTACACTCGTACTGTCTATAACTTTCATATAACGCTCAGATAGGACGCTATTATGAATCGTTATATATACCCCCACTCGGTATAAAAAAATTGATTACTTAAATCATTATTTTTTTTCTAATGTACAGTTTTACACTGATTAAAATTTGCACATTTACTTAGCACTTTTTCCCGCACAAATCTTGCACTACTACAATGTTGCTTACATCTATCTTATAACTAAAGATTACAATGTTTCTTAACCTAACATGGTATATTGGAATTTATATGATCATTTTTAATTATCATTTTGGATTGATTACTGTCAATAATTTAAATAACAACACTAACATTTATTTAAATAAAATTGATTATTATTATCATAGACCTTAATTCAAAACAATTATTTATTTATTTTATTTGACCAGGTTTGATTCACATACCTTATTGCTCAACTATTATTTCTTTATGGGTCAATATTTTGTTTATACTTCCTCCTATGGGAACATAGCTTATATAGCTTACCTCCATATATAGAAAATCCTGGTTTGGAGTTGGTAACTGCACTCCTCCAAGCTACACTAATCCTAGGGTCTTGTTGTTGATGAGTCCCTATTTCCTTAAGTCGTCTAACTACTTCAGGTTTCGTTATATGTTTTACCGCGTAAATACCAATATCATTGCTACTACATTTAATATTATCTGTTTCCATGTTGTTTTCCGATGGTGGATTTCTACTAAGTACATCTGCTACTAAGTTGTCTTTCGCTTTGCAAAACTGTATATCAAATTGATACTCTTGAATAGCCAAGATCCAACGAGTCAGACGAGCACCTAGCAATTTACACTTTAATAAAAATACTAACGCCTTATTGTCGGTGATTATAGTAAGTTTAGCACCCAGAATATAACTTCTAAACTTTGACAGGCTATGCACTATCGCTAATAGCTCTTTTTCTGTCGTAAAGTAGGTTAATTCTGCCCCTTTAAGTGTGCGACTTACAAATCCTAATACTGCTTTTTGGCCCTTCTCATCAATGTGATACAAGTGTGCTCCAATAGCAATATTGCTGGCGTCTGTTTGCAAGTAAACTCTTTCTCTTATCCTTGGATGATTTAATACAACAGTATTTATAAAAAGACTTTTCACTTGTTGCAGTGCTTCATCGTGGTCCTTTGTCCACTTCCATTTAATCCCTTTATTTAACAACTTTAACAATGGAACAATACTTTCCGCGTATTTACTTGTAAACTTCTGATAGTAGTTAGCTAAACCTAGAAATGACTTTAGCTGCTTACAGTTCTTTATTACATTTACCGACTTCCAATGCTTATATTCTTTAATGCTTACATTTATTTTATTTGTATTAATTTCCATCGTAATGGTATTTCTTTTAAAATTTATTTTTGCTTTCCATTCAAGCAACGTATCTACCCCAATAATACAATCATGAATGAGTTTCGGGACTATTAGAGCTACAATTTGGGTTTGGTTACCATTTATACTGACAGGTAAATATATTTGTTCAGTTATCTTTTGCATTTTGGCTCCAGTGGCTCCCTGTACATTACAATGTTTTACGGGTAGTCTGGGACAATTTCGCAACTGACTATTATCTACAAATTTTGAGCTAACACAGGTAACTTCACTGCCAGTGTCAATAAGCGCTCTTACCAGTAGATTACTGATCTTGCAAATTGTTTCCGGACATTCAGGATAATGGTTTCTACCCACTTCTTGCTCCTCTTTTAACAAGAACTCCCTATCGCTGACTTGTTTATATTATTGGCTACGTTCTTCTTACCTGTTTTCTTTGGTTGTTTCACTGCAGGTAATGGTAGGTTTAGTTTTGTTTCTTTTCTACCTGCAGTGGCTTCCCGTTTCCCGTATTCATTTTACTAGTCGACGGTTGCTGCTCGGTACAGGTTATAGTTGTTTTACACACTTTATACCCTTTATTTGGTTTGTTCTCTACACTCCTACTTCTACCCTTCTCCTCCAATTCCGGTCGATTTTGTGGTTTATTACCCGGATATGGGGTAAACCTTTTTTCTTTCAGGCGTTCATTGTCTCTCCTCTTAGTTGAGTAGAAAGCTGGTTCTTGAAGATCGCCTCTAGAGTAGTTACTCAGCTGATTACTTACACGCTGTAGGTCCCTCTCTAAATCTAGACACTCATCTACAACCATAATGAATTTCTCTAGAGTATCCACTCCTCTAGTAGTGGTTGCTACTCTAGCGCGTTCTGAGAAATGACGCGCTAGCTTATATACTAGGTCTCTCTCTTCTATTGGTGGTGTTAGATGTTTAACTTGCGCCATTACATTTAGCACATAATTGGTAGTTGTCATATTCATTGACGGATGATACTTACCAAATGCTAAATGATCGCGTACCCTTCTTTGTATCTGAACGTTCCAGTACTGAGCTAGAAATTTTTCTCTAAAGTCTGAGTAGGTTTGGACTCTGTCCGAGATGACTTTCCACCACGTACCTGCCCAATTCTTGAGAAATCGGCCTAACATGTCCTTCTTATCCTCGTCGTCCATCAGTGGATTTACACGAGTTACATACGCTTCAAACAGCTTTAGGAATTCCACAGGATTCTCATGTGGGTTTCCTGAAAATGCAAGGTTGTCCGGTTCTTCCTTATAGCCGCCACACCTCACTACTTTGGTTTGCTGTGACTTCATTGCTTTTGTCAGATCCTCCCGCATTACCTTCAACTGTTGTTCCACCTTTTGATGTACTTCGTCACTGTTAGCCTTACTCTCTACATGTTTCTTAACTTCATTAATATTTACACCCAGTTGGGTACACTCTTCCCTAGTATTCTGGATTTCTTCTTTATTTAGAAGTGTTTGTGTTTTTAATTCAGCTGTTACTTCACTGAATTGTTGATTAATGAGGGTTACTTTCTGTTCTAACCTTTCATGTAATTCATTTCTAAATTTATTTAGCTTTTTGTCTTGACGGCGAAAATTAGTGTTTACTTGTTTTCTAAACTCTTCTAGCGTAGTTTTAAACTCTTCGGTATGCTTATCAAACCTACTATTACTCTCGTCTATTTTATTATTAGTACTATCTAATTTACTAGCTAAATTAGATATTTCTTCATCTATTTTAAATGTAGCCTCTTTACTACTTTGTTTTATTTGGCTAGATAAATTTTCATTTATTTGTTTCATTTCACTGGACAAATATTTATTAGTTTGTTCTATTTTATTATTAACATCTGTTAACAATTTTTGATTACTTTCTTCTAAACTTTTATTATTTTCATCAATTTTACTTTCTAATTTTTCAATTTTATTATTTATTTGACTATTTGTACTTTCAATTTTACTATTAGTAATTTCGATTTTATATTTGTTTCTTTTATTTCAGTTTTAGTTTCTTCCATTTTAGTGGTCAACTGTTTAAACATTTGCTCAATTGCTGCCATATCTACTGCTGATGATTTAGCCATTTTTACAATTTATTTAATTTTTATTTTTAACAAATTAGTTTATCAATTATTTAATAGTTATTTGTAACCTTGAATTCCACTTTCTTTTCAAATTTATTAATTTTACAATTTAACTAATCACTTGGGTAAAAGCAACGCCAAATTATATAACTTTATTTATATAATTTTGTGAGTTTAATCGGGCCCATTAGTTGCGGCGACAAATATATATGTAACTTATTTTTACATATAAATTTGGTGATTTAATCGTGCCCCTAAAGTTGCGGCGCCAAATTCTATACAACGCTACCTTTCGTCTAACACAATTATCTAATATTTGTGATGTTAGATAAAATGTTACTTACCCGTGATATTACTTTACCTGGGCGCCAGAACAAATCCCAGATACAAATGACACGGTTTCAGCTTAGCTCAGCGCATGGAGACACTCTTTCTCAGGATTCGTTCAGTGATTGTGGTTTTCAAGGGGAATCGTTACAAATAACACTTTAAGATTTGCTTGATTATTATATTTAATTTTTTAATCAATGATTTTTAAACTTTAAATTGTTAATGGTAGGACTTAATTCTACCCTAACACTTATAATTATTGAGTGAGTGTGAAAAGTAATGATTAAGACGTTCAAACGACCTATAGCTCTTATCTGGTTTGATTAAGAGATTGCTATCTCCCAAACCAGTGCTAAAGAACAGGTCTGCAATAATTTGCACGTCCAATACTACACACCACTTTCCATTCAACACTCCTATACTATATTAGAGCTAATCTTATAGTTAAAATACAAAGTGTGCTTTTCTTAGTGTCCTTTTAAAATTGTTTATTGTTTTATTATTTGTTTAGTGCTTATTTCATTGATCAATGAATCTATTTCTTACTGTTTGATGCGTTGACCGAAGATAGGAATCCGTAGAGGTCCTCCTTTTGATGGTGTTGCACAGAAGAATGGATGTTGATCAATGATGTTGAAGATGCCCTGGCAATTACAGATGCTGTAGCCTTCTGTAGCACAGGTCCTTCACGGCTGATGCTTAATTATTTAATTAATTAACGGTTGTTTTACGCAGCGAGTGTTATTGAACGTTATTAATTCATCTACACTGCGGACTACTTCTCGAATTAGAACTTAAATTGCACTTTTGCGTGATTTAAAAATTTCTGTATGTGAATTATACACGTCTAGTGTGTTTAAGTACCGAACGAAGAGTGATGCTACCCCTCGCTTTGAGCTGGCGTCAGTTTTAAATACGGGCTGCTGATTGGTTGTACAAATAAATCATGCGTTTTTCCAGTTTTGACAATCTCAAACAGGTCGGTCTAACACTCCGTGACAGGTTCCAAACGGCAGAGAATTTCTTGTCAAAATCGTACTTCCTGTATTTGCAAATCGATTGATTACAGGTATTTGCAAATGTGTTTCCAAAGATCTGACCACAGAATAATGTTGCTTAGGTCTTTATCTGTGTGTGTGTGAAAACACCTTATTCCTACGTAGCATAATTCTCTCGTTATTCCTGTTGGCGTGCGTCATCCGTATAACTTCTTCAATTGTTAATTATATTAACTGAGATTGCGGCTACTTATTAAGCTTTTCTTGCTGAATACAATGCTGTTTTCAGAATTGCCGTATATTTATAACTTTTGAAGTTATCGCAGGTTGAACTGATAATTCGCTTTGAGTAAAATTACATGTTTGAACTGGATTCTAATGTAGCGGTGACGTGGTTAGAGTGAGATGGATGCGATTATACGCTCTCTCTCTTACTTACGGCGTTACACTCGTACTGTCTATAGCTTTCATATAACGCTCAGGTAGGACGCTATTATGAATCGTTATAATATATATTGTCACAACACAAATAGCCAACCCCGTACCAGAGATAAAAAAATATATTTATAATTGTAAAAAATACTTATTATCAAATGAACTGATTGATTTTAAATAAAAGTATAAGGAATATAACACGACAATACGACGACTTTAACCCAACCCAAGTGATTGAGCCAACAACCCAAACATAAAGAAGGGAACCACGGAACATACTTATTAAAATGTAAATATTTTAAAGTGATTGAGCCAACAACCCAAACATAAAGAAGGGAACCACGGAACATACTTATTAAAATGTAAATATTTTAAAGTGATTGAGCCAACAACCCAAACATAAAGAAGGGAACCACGGAACATACTTATTAAAATGTAAATATTTTAAAGTGATTGAACCAACAACCTAAGCATAAAGAAGGGAACCACAAATAAACAACGAGGATAAGAAAATAATAAACCTAAACCACAAGGAAACAAGTTTATGGGTTTAAATGACCCCAAAATGTCCAAAGAAACGGATGAAAGGACCTAATATATTAAACGAACAAGGAAAATGAAGAAGGAGGGAGACAAGCAAAAGTGAAAACCAAGAATGGTTCACCAAAATAAGTAAAATAGCACTCAACAAGAACATTGAAACCAAAACAAGGGTTATCAGGAGGAAGGAGAGATAACGGTTACTACCCATTACTAAAGGCAACCTAAACCACCAATAAGAATTGTTATTAGTTAGTAAGTATTAGTTATTAAGTATTAATTGTCATTAGGATTAAGTCATGAAAGAGAGATAAGTATAGGGGTCACCCACTATCAAACAAATGATATAAACAGTGATACAGTGCAATAGTGTAGGTGTAAGAACCCCAAAGTGAAGTGTGACACTAGTGAAATTGTAATTAACAATAAGTGATTTACAAGTGAAGGTAAGGTAAAAGTTGGAAATAAACAGTACATAAATAGCTGATGAATAAGTAGTATTAAGAGTGAATTTAGTATGAGGGATAGAAAACACTAGAAGTGATAATGACTTTTTATTTAAAAGAGATGTTCAATAGAGCTAAGTTTAACTGTAGCTAGTAGTAAGTAAAAAGGGAGGATTCCAGAATAGAAAAATTGAAGGTGTTACCATGGAGGGAATATAAAAATTGTTTAGAGATTGAGAAGTCAAAAAACTAACAAAGATACCTAATTTATAAAGGACTATTATTAATTTAATAACAAGTGATGTGGTTTATCACAACACAAATAATATGTGTTATAAACTAGAAAAATAGCAAATAAGGATAAGTTAGGAGTGAGTGAGGATATTTCTTAATCAAAATAATAACTCTAATAACTTATAAAAAAAATTGTGTTCATGTTATTGTTATAAGAGGATATGGCTGAATGCAATGTGCAGTCCATAAGCCTAATGTTATATTTTTAAGATTGAAATAGGGAAAGCAATGTTGAATAATAAACAACACACCTACAGACTCAAAACACAACACAACCAATAAAAATAACAAAGTAAGGCCAAATAGGCTGAACCAAAATGTGATTTGAACGAAATAAGTAAATTTTTTTAATGGCTACTTAGGCCTAGAAAAAAAACATAACTGTCAGAACCCAACAACCAAAAATTATAACAAATTGAATCAGAATTTAGAAAATCTGAGGTGAAGGAATCACCAAGAATAAATTGTAGATCATTTATAACACAAAATATTGTAATAGGCATTATTATATAAAAAGAAATGTAATTAACAAGCATTAACATAATTGTAAAAACTTAAAATCTGAAAATACCCAAGCTTGTGGGGTATCAAAATAATCTATGAACGAGAATAAATACTATAGTGACAATATTTAATAACCAGGAAGGAAGATGGAGGAATGACAGTAATCAGAAGATATACGAAGAATTCGAATTTTTGATAACAATACATCAACTCAAAATAAGCCTATTCGGAAAATACCGTTACTATGGAAACAGCGGTTGTTGACAGAAAATACCGTTAGAAATTGGTAGAATAGAAAAAAGCGAAGCGTCACCAAGCCAAGATAGATGCAAGAGTTCAGCAGAAAGTTTTTTTCAGTGAAAATCATGAAAATAATAGTACAAAGTTGCTAAAACCGATCATCAAAGAAGCAGATGACCACTACAACCAATATTACAAGACCCAAGACCTGAATAAACGGAAATTATCCATAAATAGAACGTCCAAACACAAGACGAAAGGACGCCACATTTACAGAAGACCAAAATCCAAGAAAACTGATTGTATGCAGCCAATTCCTATCTCGAAACAACTACAAAGGCCTAGACACGTCGAGTTGTTAAGTACTATCCAATTATTTATTTTCCGCCAACCCTAATCACTTTAAATAATTTTGAAAGGTAAATTTACCACACTATAAAGATAATATTTCTCTTTCATAGAGTATTTAAGCAAATTAAAACATAATGAAACTTTGTTAACATAAAATAACCTAAGAATTGAACACGAACTTACAGAACACTTTTACAACACAACACCACAGATTGTAACAGCACACTTTATCTTTCATGTACACTTAGATTAAGGTAATTTGTATTTTTTATTGTAACCATTGTAGTTCTTTAATTCATAGCCAAAAGAATCCACGGATTTTGAAACCAAAACATTGTAATACGGTCAACGTAAACAGCGAAGCCAGGTTAAATGGTTTCTAAATCAATTCGCCGCCCTGTAAACAAGATCTCATGTAATCAATCGATAATTATTTTGTTGTAATTGTAAATGTTTCCAGTTATCACCATTAAAAAATATTCATTACAGGGAGTAACCAGCGTTATCATTTCATAGGGAGTGCTATATAATAATTACTTGTATTGAAGAATAAATTGCAGCAGTAAGCTAGTTGCCAGTTATTCGTCAGAAGCGACGATTGAGACGGCTGTGCGAGCGGGAACGATTCGAATACACCAACCCGCTACGCTGATAACTTGTTCAAACACAGTTTTTAGTTGTTTTGTAAAACGACTTGGCGCCACCCGGGATTATTACACCCCCTAAGAATAACAGGTAAGGTTACTGCCGTAATATACAGGTGATCAGAACTACGCTACGAACATCGCTAGCCACAAAATTACTGTAACGACCCGGTGCGAGGCGAACGCACTAATCATCCAAACACATTATTTTTTATGTACACATTTTGCAGGTACGTCTTATATAATTCGTTACAGAATTGACGAATACCAGGTGAGGTTTGAAGGTAGACGGGACGACCTTCTATAATTATACGTTTCAAATTGGCGACCTACCGGTGAGGCCGTAAAAGAAGGTCAACGGCGGCTATGAATAGGCACGATATGGTTACGAGGAGCAAAGGGAAGGAAGCACCAAACCAAGAAGGAAACCCAGAAGAAATGGAGGAAGTTGAGGAAGTAGAAGTGGAGGAAACGACTGAAGAATTGTCAGAAGAAAACCCACAGGAGGACCAAATGGAAAATCCAACTCAACCAGAACCGGAAGTGGAAGTCATGGTGACTGAACAACCAGTCAAACCGACAGAAGAAACGAATTTAAATAGCATGATGAAGTTCATGATGGAACAATTCGGACAAATGAATAAGGATAGAAGACAAGACAAGGAAGACTTGAATAAAAAATTAGAAAAACTAGACCTAAACAGTGAAGATTTGAATAAAAGATTAGAAAAACTGGACCAAAACAATGAAAAATTGAATAACAAACTGGACCAAAATAAGGAAGAATTGAAGAAGCAATTCAAGGAGGACTTAGAGATCCCGAATAACAAAATGGAAAACAACCGAGAGGCGTTAGAAGAGAAGAGTGAGGAGTTGAAGAGACAAATAACAAAGGATCTTGGAGTGTTAAATGACAAGATTGAGAACAACTGGAAAACACTCCAAAAACAATTGAAGGAAGAAGGTGAGAAATCAAAAGATGAATGGAGGTAACAGTTGGCGGAGTGCAAAAATGAAATCAAACAGACTATCACTGAGACGAACGAAACAATAATACACGTCCAGGAAGAGTTAACAGAAAAAATAAATCACGTCCAAGAGGAAGGAACTTTCAGGATCCAAGAAATACAGAAGACCACCACCGATGAGTGTAACAAAAATAAACAGGAGGTGATTCAAGAGCTGAAGGAGATGCACAAGGAAATCCAGACTGATGTCAGCGAACGCGTTGAAAGGGTATACACCACCATCAACAAGATTGACGAGAAAACGCAAGAAAATAAAGAAAAAATTCGAGAAATCAGTCAGAAAGAGAAGCAGATGCAAGAGAGACTGGACGCTTTGAGGGAGAAGCCTTGCAGTAGTACTCACATATTTACGAATGAAAATAGGGGAGTGATCAACTTCAAGAGTTACCGAAGAAACCCCATAGAGTTTCTGAAAAGGGTGGAGGAACTCATAGAGAGGAACAGAGATACCAGATGGACAACGGTGAGAAGTCTCATCGACGAGATGTTTCGAGACACAAATGACAATTGGTGGACAGCCACACGACCAGAAATCAGCAGTACGCAAGAATTTAAAACGTTGTTTCGTGAAAAGTACTGGTCGGAATCGACCCAAAATGTGGTAAGGAACGATATAAGCAACTGAAGATATGAGCCACAGGCTGGGCATACATTAACGTCTTACTTCTTAATCAGAATGATCACAGTTGCACACCACTATATAAAAATTATCCTGATTAGCGCTTTCAAGCCTCACAGCCCATCGTCAGATCGGAATAGGGAGAAATTATTCCGATCTGACGATGGGCTGTGAGGCTTGAAAGCGCTAATCGGGATAATTTTTATATAGTGGTGTGCAACTGTGATCATTCTAAAAAAGGAATTGTGTGTGTGTGTTTTCTGTGGTTGAGGCTGAAGATAGAAGTAGTTTCTGTAGAAATATTTCATTTCTAAAACGATTTTAAATATAAATCTTAAAACATGGAAGTCATGTATAGTTCTCCACACAGATATTTTCATTATTTGCATCAAATAGTATTATTGTTTAATACACGTTCTATCCAGATCAAATTATGTGTATACAGTTCTGGAAAAATTATAAATAAAATTTTGTTTTTGTTTATTTTAAACTGTATTATGTTTGGAAGTATCCCAAAGTAAATTTAACATTAATCATGTCAATCAATGAGGCCAGTCCAGTTTTTTAAGGCTAGGAGAATCCTTGAAATGTTTGGAGCATCATTAGGTCATGATGTATCAAATCATCAAACTTCAGTTTCTGTGAAAAACTGGCAGATTTGAGTAGTCAGTTGATAAAGGATGGTATTGGGAAAGACCGTTTTGCATTATTGTACAATATGTACGTCAGTTTTCAAACTTCGTATTACCACCGTTTAGACGTCAGCCCAGTACTGACACCAGAATTATTCAAATCAAAAGCCCCGCTGTTTGTATTCGATTGTAGCAAACAGGACGATGCCCTTAAGTCTTCAGCAGTTGATGTACGTTTAGAATTTGAATCGTCAATGAATTTTCCTACACAGACGACTGCCTACTGTATGATACTACATGATACGCTTGTAGAATATACGCCATTGTCCAACGCGGTACATAGACGTGTTTAAGTCTTATTTTATACACATTTTGTAAATACTAGTTTTAAATATATATTTTTCATATTTGTAACATTATAATATTGGAGCTGTGTGTGTATGTATTTTTAATTGTAAAACTAGTTTAGATATATTTTAATACTTGTAACAATATAATATTGAGCTGTGTATGTATTTTAATTGTAAAACTAGTTTAATATAATCTTGGAGCTGTGTATGTATTTTAATAAATGTATATAGTACACACTTTATTATTATTATTTGTATAACCCACCCTCCATAATGTATACTTACTTGCAACAAAGAAACTAGTGAGCGTTGTCCACACACGTACCCTTAAATGCCAGACGTTGTATGCACACTGAAGGCTCGCACGCTTACAATTCAGCTATACCTAAAATATATCTTCAATTAGAAGTGTAATATAAAAAGTACAGTAAGAATATATTTCGGAAATTGTAATTTGATCACACATACACTTGTTTGAATGAGCCGTGTATTTAAATTCAATAAATAATGCATGTGATAATGTGAATAATTTTTACGTTTAAATAAAATCTGTACATAAATTACGTTTAAATAAAATCTGTACATACAATAAAATTATGTAATGTAATATAAAATCACGACAAGAATAAATTTCAGAATTTTTTGTAACAGACAGTAATTGATCGCACAATTGTAACAGACATAATAATTTGATCATACGCACACGCATACACACACACATGTATTAAATGCAAATAATTTTTACGTTGAAATAAAATCTGTACATACAATAAAGTATGTTCACTTACTTATATAAGTAAGTTCGCTCACTTATATAGCCCTTAACATAATTTCAAATTTTATATAAACAAATATTCCCCTTACTTTCTCCTACTTTGTTACGATCTTATAGATAGACAATACTAACATTTATTATGCATGATTTTCTCTGTAGGATAGAAATAAATACATTTTATTAACATAAGATCAATTCTATAGAACGTAAACCAGCACTTCATAGTTTAATATATAATTAAGCAAGACCCCCACACACTCTCACATACAACCCATTTTAGATTTTCCCCTTAAACTCATATTTTATTTAATTTGCCCCATCTGTTTTTTTTTGTTTTCTGAAAAATAATAAGATTTGATAGTTTTGTGTATATCCTTGTAAGAACTTATCTGAAATTGAGTCCGAATTCTAGTCCAGAAGACGTCACATTACTTTCGTGCGCACTTTCATTTAAATCATAATTTCCGAACTGTATTAATGTAAATAAAACTGTTAATCACATTTTAAATAGATATAGCTGTTGTTAAAACAAATTTTAGATATATTATTCACATTTTTATAATGTGCGGGCGCCCGCGACTTACGTTCCGGAACTTTTATGTACCACTCGCGCGAGTGTTGAATTCAGACTGGGCTGAGACAAACGGCACTATTTTGTAAAGTGACCGCAGTTGTTTTCCAACTTTTCATTGTATTCAGTTCGTATTCCTATACCAGTACAATGTTTTGGTTTACACACCCGAATTCCACAGCGAGGATGGGCTCTGACGTATAGTTTGACGTCAGATGCTCTGATGTTATTACATAACTTGTTTACAGTTTAGAGTCACTGGAGCTGACCTTGACTTAATTCCGCTGGTTGTCTATTTCTACGTTTTTGTTTTCATGAATAATTTCACACGCACGGCCGCCAACTTCACTACCATCAACAAAATTTACCTTTCTGTTTACGTTTCCCCAAAATTATCGTAAAAATGCTAATTTACTTTCATGGAAATACAAATTTCTTTATTTTACCCCAGGTAGGCCAAAATGTCCCGTTACAACACAAAGTACTGACATATGAACATTAATCAATTATTTTGTTTAATCAGTCAACATTCTAGGAGACCAATATAAAGGGTTTACAGATTATTGACCCGTCTACCAAAACAGACACACACACAGGTTCTGATATGTGTTACAATTGTGTCTTATTTTCAGCCAACCGTTCTTTTATAGGTGAAATCAGTACAATTATACCTCGTGAGTATAAGGTTAGTTTAATCTGTAACCTATGATATTAAAAATAATAATACACTGAACATGATTATTACACTTTATATGATATCAGCTTTTTGGCTTAATATCCACTTGTAAAAGAAAATATACAAAATGATTATTATTTTATAATTAACTTTGTTACAGCTGCTGTGAAGTTGTTTAGATTAAATAATGTAACCTAACCTACTTTTAAGTAATGAATACTTTTAATGTGTCATGTACTGTGTTCAATAAGGAAACAAAATACTTTTACAGAATACGTAAAATCCTTGAAAATGGTATTGGATTAAGCTTGAGCAATGAATAATTAAACTAAGCATGTGATTTCAAAGTCAATATCATTATGAAAACGTATTCTAAATAGAACATACTTACCAAAATTGATAATACTTACAAAATCATATTTGTTTTTAGTAAAAAGGGGGCTCATATTTGTTGATGGTTTCCAGCATTTTCTGGAACAAATCCTCATTTCTATTTCTTGTTCGCCACATGAACTCACTTAAATAGGAATTTAAGCGTTCCCTTCTCGTACCACATTCAATCATGTTTCGCCGTTTACAGGACCGCCGCATGCTTTCGACGCCTTGAGTATGCGCACCAGTTTCAGGATCCACAAAGTTATAACTATGGTTTACAGTCAAATGACTGTACTGTTGTGGCAAATTAACAATTTGACGGTACGAACGCCACTCATCTGACATTATAGTAGACCCTTGTTCAATATTTGCCACTATGAGAGGTAGCAGGGTAGCAGCTGATCTATCTTCCACACTACACAGAAAGCATTCCTTCGTTTCTCGGCAGTATCCACCGAATACCCATTGTTGTGGATACACTCGGCCAACATTATTTTTTCTCTTGGCAAACACACTCTCGTCAATTTCAACTGTTAAATTCGGTCCTCCAATTTTCTTTGGGTTTCTCGTGACGTCTACGGTACAGATATATCTTAAGAAAGCCGTCCACTCTGTGTGTGTGTTGACGCCGATTTCCAGTTGTTTTTTACTGTTTTTAACACTACTACGGCCTTCACACCACAAATAAATAAATTGTATTATCGTTCTCAGCGGTAATCTGGACCCCTGTAAAAATGTGCCATTGCAAACTACCTTATACTCACGGCAAGTCCTTTTGTTGCAACACCAACGCTGTTGTTGCCCAAGGGCCAAAACCATGTCGTGTCCTTGTTCACATTGACGAGGATTGTGAACCAAACCTTTTTCTTGAAGAAAAGAAATTGCATCCTCTTCTGTACTAATAACACTCAACAGTTCATCGTAGCTAATCATTCTGTAATTAAATGAATGTCAAACTCACAACACAACACTGATTAAAAATGTAATGAAACATGCGAACAAGCCTCACATCTATTCGCGCGTCAGCCATTGTAACAACACAATTTTACCACGGGGTGTAAAGTGTAATGTAAAATAAAAGACCACGTGGTGTCTTTGGCTATTCTAAGCAAAGTTAAAGAGCTTTAGGAAAAAACTTTAAAACAAATTTAAAGACTCCCTGTATTAAGTCATTTAAAGTCTACTAAAATTAACGTTTCCTTTTCATACATGTTATTTCAATTTATTTTCATAGTAATTAAAATTAAAAGTGCTAACTGAAGATAGCGACACACCATACATTTGCGGTTAGGTGGGGTAATTGTAAATGGAAAATGGATTGAAACATTTTGATTGATTAAAATTTGTGTATACGTTTTAAAATTGAAATTACAGCAAATATTTCAACCTTTTGTTATTATGTTGCGTACAAAAAATTGTTTAAATATAAATAATAAATACAGCTCTAAAATTCAATTTACGGGTACCCCAATTTACAATTACCCTTGACATCTTAGAAGTAATTGTAAACAAGTGTTTTCTTTATCCTTTGAAACTAAAAAACTGACACTCCTCTTGAAATTGAAAAAAGGATTTTAATATACTTGTTTGGTTATACGTCAGATTGTACTAGGTTATAAATTGGAAGTAAATTTCGGTACTTCGAATAAATACAACCTTTAATGTTATATACAGCCTTTTATCCATACAATAAATACAGCCTTTGAATGTACACTAACAAAGGAAATTTTTGTTAAATCTAATTAATTTTAAAAATCTAAAAGGTTAAGTTACTGATGTTACTACATGTTAAACGTAGACACAACCTCCAAAAATCGTCTGTGTACCGTAATTATGTGCAATAAATGGAAACTAATTTCTGTACTTCCAATAAATACACCCTTTTAATAAAATATATGCCAATACTCTGAATTCCAATTAAATAAAGAAAAAAGGAATTGTGTGTGTGTGTTTTCTGTGGTTGAGGCTGAAGATAGAAGTAGTTTCTGTAGAAATATTTCATTTCTAAAACGATTTTAAATATAAATCTTAAAACATGGAAGTCATGTATAGTTCTCCACACGGATATTTTCATTATTTGCATCAAATAGTATTATTGTTTAATACACGTTCTATCCAGATCAAATTATGTGTATACAGTTCTGGAAAAATTATAAATAAAATTTTGTTTTTGTTTATTTTAAACTGTATTATGTTTGGAAGTATCCCAAAGTAAATTTAACATTAATCATGTCAATCAATGAGGCCAGTCCAGTTTTTTAAGGCTAGGAGAATCCTTGAAATGTTTGGAGCATCATTAGGTCATGATGGATCAAATCATCAAACTTCAGTTTCTGTGAAAAACTGGCAGATTTGAGTAGTCAGTTGATAAAGGATGGTATTGGGAAAGACCGTTTTGCATTATTGTACAATATGTACGTCAGTTTTCAAACTTCGTATTACCACCGTTTAGACGTCAGCCCAGTACTGACACCAGAATTATTCAAATCAAAAGCCCCGCTGTTTGTATTCGATTGTAGCAAACAGGACGATGCGCTTAAGTCTTCAGCAGTTGATGTACGTTTAGAATTTGAATCGTCAATGAATTTTCCTACACAGACGACTGCCTACTGTATGATACTACATGATACGCTTGTAGAATATACGCCATTGTCCAACGCGGTACATAGACGTGTTTAAGTCTTATTTTATACACATTTTGTAAATACTAGTTTTAAATATATATTTTTCATATTTGTAACATTATAATATTGGAGCTGTGTGTGTATGTATTTTTAATTGTAAAACTAGTTTAGATATATTTTAATACTTGTAACAATATAATATTGAGCTGTGTATGTATTTTAATTGTAAAACTAGTTTAATATAATCTTGGAGCTGTGTATGTATTTTAATAAATGTATATAGTACACACTTTATTATTATTATTTGTATAACCCACCCTCCATAATGTATACTTACTTGCAACAAAGAAACTAGTGAGCGTTGTCCACACACGTACCCTTAAATGCCAGACGTTGTATGCACACTGAAGGCTCGCACGCTTACAATTCAGCTATACCTAAAATATATCTTCAATTAGAAGTGTAATATAAAAAGTACAGTAAGAATATATTTCGGAAATTGTAATTTGATCACACATACACTTGTTTGAATGAGCCGTGTATTTAAATTCAATAAATAATGCATGTGATAATGTGAATAATTTTTACGTTTAAATAAAATCTGTACATAAATTACGTTTAAATAAAATCTGTACATACAATAAAATTATGTAATGTAATATAAAATCACGACAAGAATAAATTTCAGAATTTTTTGTAACAGACAGTAGTTGATCGCACAATTGTAACAGACATAATAATTTGATCATACGCACACGCATACACACACACATGTATTAAATGCAAATAATTTTTACGTTGAAATAAAATCTGTACATACAATAAAGTATGTTCACTTACTTATATAAGTAAGTTCGCTCACTTATATAGCCCTTAACATAATTTCAAATTTTATATAAACAAATATTCCCCTTACTTTCTCCTACTTTGTTACGATCTTATAGATAGACAATACTAACATTTATTATGCATGATTTTCTCTGTAGGATAGAAATAAATACATTTTATTAACATAAGATCAATTCTATAGAACGTAAACCAGCACTTCATAGTTTAATATATAATTAAGCAAGACCCCCACACACTCTCACATACAACCCATTTTAGATTTTCCCCTTAAACTCATATTTTATTTAATTTGCCCCATCTGTTTTTTTTTGTTTTCTGAAAAATAATAAGATTTGATAGTTTTGTGTATATCCTTGTAAGAACTTATCTGAAATTGAGTCCGAATTCTAGTCCAGAAGACGTCACATTACTTTCGTGCGCACTTTCATTTAAATCATAATTTCCGAACTGTATTAATGTAAATAAAACTGTTAATCACATTTTAAATAGATATAGCTGTTGTTAAAACAAATTTTAGATATATTATTCACATTTTTATAATGTGCGGGCGCCCGCGACTTACGTTCCGGAACTTTTATGTACCACTCGCGCGAGTGTTGAATTCAGACTGGGCTGAGACAAACGGCACTATTTTGTAAAGTGACCGCAGTTGTTTTCCAACTTTTCATTGTATTCAGTTCGTATTCCTATACCAGTACAATGTTTTGGTTTACACACCCGAATTCCACAGCGAGGATGGGCTCTGACGTATAGTTTGACGTCAGATGCTCTGATGTTATTACATAACTTGTTTACAGTTTAGAGTCACTGGAGCTGACCTTGACTTAATTCCGCTGGTTGTCTATTTCTACGTTTTTGTTTTCATGAATAATTTCACACGCACGGCCGCCAACTTCACTACCATCAACAAAATTTACCTTTCTGTTTACGTTTCCCCAAAATTATCGTAAAAATGCTAATTTACTTTCATGGAAATACAAATTTCTTTATTTTACCCCAGGTAGGCCAAAATGTCCCGTTACAACACAAAGTACTGACATATGAACATTAATCAATTATTTTGTTTAATCAGTCAACATTCTAGGAGACCAATATAAAGGGTTTACAGATTATTGACCCGTCTACCAAAACAGACACACACACAGGTTCTGATATGTGTTACAATTGTGTCTTATTTTCAGCCAACCGTTCTTTTATAGGTGAAATCAGTACAATTATACCTCGTGAGTATAAGGTTAGTTTAATCTGTAACCTATGATATTAAAAATAATAATACACTGAACATGATTATTACACTTTATATGATATCAGCTTTTTGGCTTAATATCCACTTGTAAAAGAAAATATACAAAATGATTATTATTTTATAATTAACTTTGTTACAGCTGCTGTGAAGTTGTTTAGATTAAATAATGTAACCTAACCTACTTTTAAGTAATGAATACTTTTAATGTGTCATGTACTGTGTTCAATAAGGAAACAAAATACTTTTACAGAATACGTAAAATCCTTGAAAATGGTATTGGATTAAGCTTGAGCAATGAATAATTAAACTAAGCATGTGATTTCAAAGTCAATATCATTATGAAAACGTATTCTAAATAGAACATACTTACCAAAATTGATAATACTTACAAAATCATATTTGTTTTTAGTAAAAAGGGGGCTCATATTTGTTGATGGTTTCCAGCATTTTCTGGAACAAATCCTCATTTCTATTTCTTGTTCGCCACATGAACTCACTTAAATAGGAATTTAAGCGTTCCCTTCTCGTACCACATTCAATCATGTTTCGCCGTTTACAGGACCGCCGCATGCTTTCGACGCCTTGAGTATGCGCACCAGTTTCAGGATCCACAAAGTTATAACTATGGTTTACAGTCAAATGACTGTACTGTTGTGGCAAATTAACAATTTGACGGTACGAACGCCACTCATCTGACATTATAGTAGACCCTTGTTCAATATTTGCCACTATGAGAGGTAGCAGGGTAGCAGCTGATCTATCTTCCACACTACACAGAAAGCATTCCTTCGTTTCTCGGCAGTATCCACCGAATACCCATTGTTGTGGATACACTCGGCCAACATTATTTTTTCTCTTGGCAAACACACTCTCGTCAATTTCAACTGTTAAATTCGGTCCTCCAATTTTCTTTGGGTTTCTCGTGACGTCTACGGTACAGATATATCTTAAGAAAGCCGTCCACTCTGTGTGTGTGTTGACGCCGATTTCCAGTTGTTTTTTACTGTTTTTAACACTACTACGGCCTTCACACCACAAATAAATAAATTGTATTATCGTTCTCAGCGGTAATCTGGACCCCTGTAAAAATGTGCCATTGCAAACTACCTTATACTCACGGCAAGTCCTTTTGTTGCAACACCAACGCTGTTGTTGCCCAAGGGCCAAAACCATGTCGTGTCCTTGTTCACATTGACGAGGATTGTGAACCAAACCTTTTTCTTGAAGAAAAGAAATTGCATCCTCTTCTGTACTAATAACACTCAACAGTTCATCGTAGCTAATCATTCTTTAATTAAATGAATGTCAAACTCACAACACAACACTGATTAAAAATGTAATGAAACATGCGAACAAGCCTCACATCTATTCGCGCGTCAGCCATTGTAACAACACAATTTTACCACGGGGTGTAAAGTGTAATGTAAAATAAAAGACCACGTGGTGTCTTTGGCTATTCTAAGCAAAGTTAAAGAGCTTTAGGAAAAAACTTTAAAACAAATTTAAAGACTCCCTGTATTAAGTCATTTAAAGTCTACTAAAATTAACGTTTCCTTTTCATACATGTTATTTCAATTTATTTTCATAGTAATTAAAATTAAAAGTGCTAACTGAAGATAGCGACACACCATACATTTGCGGTTAGGTGGGGTAATTGTAAATGGAAAATGGATTGAAACATTTTGATTGATTAAAATTTGTGTATACGTTTTAAAATTGAAATTACTGCAAATATTTCAACCTTTTGTTATTATGTTGCGTACAAAAAATTGTTTAAATATAAATAATAAATACAGCTCTAAAATTCAATTTACGGGTACCCCAATTTACAATTACCCTTGACATCTTAGAAGTAATTGTAAACAAGTGTTTTCTTTATCCTTTGAAACTAAAAAACTGACACTCCTCTTGAAATTGAAAAAAGGATTTTAATATACTTGTTTGGTTATACGTCAGATTGTACTAGGTTATAAATTGGAAGTAAATTTCGGTACTTCGAATAAATACAACCTTTAATGTTATATACAGCCTTTTATCCATACAATAAATACAGCCTTTGAATGTACACTAACAAAGGAAATTTTTGTTAAATCTAATTAATTTTAAAAATCTAAAAGGTTAAGTTACTGATGTTACTACATGTTAAACGTAGACACAACCTCCAAAAATCGTCTGTGTACCGTAATTATGTGCAATAAATGGAAACTAATTTCTGTACTTCCAATAAATACACCCTTTTAATAAAACATATGCCAATACTCTGAATTCCAATTAAATAAAGAAAAAAGGAATTGTGTGTGTGTGTTTTCTGTGGTTGAGGCTGAAGATAGAAGTAGTTTCTGTAGAAATATTTCATTTCTAAAACGATTTTAAATATAAATCTTAAAACATGGAAGTCATGTATAGTTCTCCACACGGATATTTTCATTATTTGCATCAAATAGTATTATTGTTTAATACACGTTCTATCCAGATCAAATTATGTGTATACAGTTCTGGAAAAATTATAAATAAAATTTTGTTTTTGTTTATTTTAAACTGTATTATGTTTGGAAGTATCCCAAAGTAAATTTAACATTAATCATGTCAATCAATGAGGCCAGTCCAGTTTTTTAAGGCTAGGAGAATCCTTGAAATGTTTGGAGCATCATTAGGTCATGATGGATCAAACTTCAGTTTCTGTGAAAAACTGGCAGATTTGAGTAGTCAGTTGATAAAGGATGGTATTGGGAAAGACCGTTTTGCATTATTGTACAATATGTACGTCAGTTTTCAAACTTCGTATTACCACCGTTTAGACGTCAGCCCAGTACTGACACCAGAATTATTCAAATCAAAAGCCCCGCTGTTTGTATTCGATTGTAGCAAACAGGACGATGCGCTTAAGTCTTCAGCAGTTGATGTACGTTTAGAATTTGAATCGTCAATGAATTTTCCTACACAGACGACTGCCTACTGTATGATACTACATGATACGCTTGTAGAATATACGCCATTGTCCAACGCGGTACATAGACGTGTTTAAGTCTTATTTTATACACATTTTGTAAATACTAGTTTTAAATATATATTTTTCATATTTGTAACATTATAATATTGGAGCTGTGTGTGTATGTATTTTTAATTGTAAAACTAGTTTAGATATATTTTAATACTTGTAACAATATAATATTGAGCTGTGTATGTATTTTAATTGTAAAACTAGTTTAATATAATCTTGGAGCTGTGTATGTATTTTAATAAATGTATATAGTACACACTTTATTATTATTATTTGTATAACCCACCCTCCATAATGTATACTTACTTGCAACAAAGAAACTAGTGAGCGTTGTCCACACACGTACCCTTAAATGCCAGACGTTGTATGCACACTGAAGGCTCGCACGCTTACAATTCAGCTATACCTAAAATATATCTTCAATTAGAAGTGTAATATAAAAAGTACAGTAAGAATATATTTCGGAAATTGTAATTTGATCACACATACACTTGTTTGAATGAGCCGTGTATTTAAATTCAATAAATAATGCATGTGATAATGTGAATAATTTTTACGTTTAAATAAAATCTGTACATAAATTACGTTTAAATAAAATCTGTACATACAATAAAATTATGTAATGTAATATAAAATCACGACAAGAATAAATTTCAGAATTTTTTGTAACAGACAGTAATTGATCGCACAATTGTAACAGACATAATAATTTGATCATACGCACACGCATACACACACACATGTATTAAATGCAAATAATTTTTACGTTGAAATAAAATCTGTACATACAATAAAGTATGTTCACTTACTTATATAAGTAAGTTCGCTCACTTATATAGCCCTTAACATAATTTCAAATTTTATATAAACAAATATTCCCCTTACTTTCTCCTACTTTGTTACGATCTTATAGATAGACAATACTAACATTTATTATGCATGATTTTCTCTGTAGGATAGAAATAAATACATTTTATTAACATAAGATCAATTCTATAGAACGTAAACCAGCACTTCATAGTTTAATATATAATTAAGCAAGACCCCCACACACTCTCACATACAACCCATTTTAGATTTTC
>JAWRYS010000471.1:0-67735 GCA_034769895.1 Magicicada septendecula | reverse complement strand
AAAATCGTAAAAGCTTATATTTGTCTGTTGTTTAAATTTTTCCAAAAATTCCACTTTTTTACTAATCGACCTGTGAAAACGCGAGTTGCCAGTCCTATCTTCTATGGCGGGGAAACCCTCTCTTTTGAGGTCCGTCCTCTTCACAGAAGAGCCATCTGTAACATACAGTTGAATAAACAATTTTAACATTGAAAATGTTTATAAGAACGTGTCGCACATTTCAAAACGACCGCTGGTGTGTGATCGAAAATGGGAACCGGTGAGTTTCCATAGAAACTACTTCATTGTTCTCAATAACGTAGTACACATATAAAACTTCGCTTATGAATGCGACTACATTTAACTTATAATCTGTACATTGGTAAATGAAGAATGAATTCATTGATTGGTGAATGAAGAATGAATACATTGATTGGTGAATGGACATAAATATATATATTTTCTAGATTTATTGAAGCATTTTCAATGCCCTTCTCTGTGCATTGCATCTGTGCAATGCCTGTAAATTTGTAAAAGATCAAAACCTTGAAAACATTTCTAAAAAATAAATATAACTGCAGTGAATGTACACTGTTACAGTATATAATACTAAGTCCATACACAGTCATCGTACATACAATATCCTTCTCTATACAGACCTCATGTTTCTCTCAGTTCACGAATTCGCACACCGTTTTTACTCAAAAATCGCTTTGGTACATTGTCAAAATACTCGCGGCGAACGATGGAGCCTTCGATATTAAAACAATGACATTTGTCAATATGAAAGCCGCAATACTTACAATTTACCATAACTAGAAAACTTAGAATCATACACTATTATCTGTTGTAATACGTTTCTAAAAACATATTAATTTCTGCTCGTAATGTATAAAGTTGTAAGCACTTACCGATTGAGTCTGAAGGACAGTGGATTGTGGGGATGACAATAGCCTAAGAGTGAGGATAGCGGAATTAGGAATGTTTATTCTTACTGCGTAAAACTGGACGATCATGCCAACGACTCGACGCTAATTCTGAAATACGGCTGTCATGTCCATTACTGTGCCCAGCAACATCGGGTGCAATAAATATAACTACAGAAAGATCACTGGATTTCTAAAGTTTTGAACAAGAGAAACATTTCTACAATACCTCTTTTATATCATACGTGTGGAGTGTTGCCCTATACGGGAGTGACTCTTGGACAATTGGAGAAAGTGACAAGAAAAGACTCCAAGCATTTGAGACCTGGTGCTGCAGAAGAATATTCAAGATAAGCTGGAGGGAGAAGATAACTAATGAGGAAGTCTTTAGAAGAGCTCAGGAGGAGAAGAACTTTCTACGAAATTTAAAAGGCAGAAGAGCTAAGTTTATAGGGCATATACTACGGCACAATGGGTTGGTTAAGAGAATAATAGAAGGAACAATTGAAGGGAAGAATCACAGAGGTGGACCCCGTTTAGACTACATGAAACAGCTTATGGTCGATATGAACTGGACATCATATTGTAAGTTGAAAAGAAAGGCAGAGAACCGTGAAGAATGGCGAGCTGCTGCCAACTAGCCTATGGGCTGCTAACCTAGAAGAGAGAAAGAGAATCTTCACATCAAACATTACCTTTAACATTACATCGACTCAGCTCTTCGTAGTTCCTAAAAGTCCTATCATCTTGTATTCGCCAGAAATTTTTAAAATGTGTTTATATAAGGAAAATACAAAATTGTAATTATTTTATTTGAGCTTCACTAGTCTGAAGGTAAAGCAAGTTCAAATGATTAGATTTTTAAATTCTAATTATAAGTAAATCACTATTGACTCGGAACACTCTTTTTTTATTGGTAAAAATGTACAACCTTTACCTTGTAGCCTGAACTAGTTTTCGCTTATTACAAGCTTCGTCAGAGGCTGCAGCTAGGAGTGCTGTCCGTCTTGTTTTTGGTGACGGCACCGTCGTTCAAAAGATCGAGTGTGTGTGTGTGTGTGTGTGTGTGTGATATGTTCAAATAATGTGTGATTTAAATTGTCTGTTCCTTTAGGATGTTATTTCTATGTCTTTTCATGTGTTTATATAACCTATTTCTAGTTGTTCAAGAGAGTCTAGTTTTTGGCCTTTTGTGTGTACGTGTAGAATATCCATGTTTGTGTATGTGTGATTTGCTTCAATGAGGTGGTTTGCAAAGGTGGATTCGGTAGTGGAGTAGTGGATTCTTAAGCGATAATGTTGTCTGGAATATAACACAGTCCCCCTACTAAGCACCTATATCATTACATTCACAAGGCTACAGAGGGTTTTACGATAAGGTCTCAATTCACTCTTCTTTTCTGATTGGAAAAGGACTTTCAGGTTTGTTTAATGTTATGCAATATTATGTTTGTATTGTACTTGTATTTGTATATTTGTATACGCAACCTACAAATCATGGCTATAGTGCACGTTATAATTTGAAAAAAGTCTACAACTTCTGTCAACAAGTAAATGTGGTCGTACGCACATAGACGTGCAGATATGCAGATATGCATTCCTCAACTGAATCATATTGTATCAGATAGTCACTTACTTATTCTAACTCAATGAGGACTTAAAACAAGATAAGGCTACAACGCTGATTTATGTAAATTGAAAGCCACATTTTCCGATGTCCTGAGGGTACTCACCCAGTTTCAAGTTGTAAAGAAAAGGCCTGATAATTACAACGAAATGCAAATTCTCTCATCACGTAATGTAAAACTTGAAACGAGAAAAGCCTAACTTTAAACTCTACTCCAGATTGAAAGTTGATTTGTTACGCAGCAGTAAGCAACCGCTTTTATCTAATCAAAAGTTGCTTCCGTCAAATTTTAAGTAAGAAACTGTTGAAAATAATAATTGGCTTGTAGTAATTACTGGCTTGCCAACTGTTGACAAAGAGATCGCCTCTGAAAACTTCTTTCAAAAAAATATTTATTATCAGGAGACGATAGTAACTAGGTGATCAACTGAACTAACTGTCTATATCAGTTACTTTACCTGATGAGCGACTGTTGAAGAGGAACATAAAACCTGCTTGAGACAAAAACAAAAATTATAAACAGTAACAGTAACAGCTAGTTAGACTTTTTAAAACAATTTACAATTCTTTCAGATAAGTATAGGCCTACCTTTAATGTGATTTTAATTTGGAAGTGTACTATGTAGCCTACTTAGATTTTCAAAGTGCGTATAAAAACAGAAATGAACATTAATATTTTCTAATCAATTTTTTGTAGTAGTTTTTTTTTAGGAGGCAGCTCGTTTGTTCAATTTCATAAGTTCTTAATATTGATTAAGGCCATTTAACGTAATAACTTGTTCTATTACATCAAGGTCTCACTGAGACGGACGTTCGTCTGATTACAATTCCCTCTTTATAATAGTCCAGATGACATCAGAGTAATAACTCTAACTTCTCTATCGTACTGTTAGAAAAGTCAGTTGACGCTTTTACCATGAAAACTCTTCTTCTTCTTCTTCTTCTTCTTCTTCTTCTTCTTCTTCTTCTTCTTCTTCTTCTTCTTCTTCCTCTTCCTCTTCCTCTTCCTCTTCCTCTTCCTCTTCCTCCTCCTCCTCCTCCTCCTCCTCCTCCTCCTCCTCCTCCTCCTCCTCCTCCTCCTCCTCCTCCTCCTCCTCCTCTTCCTCTTCCTCTTCCTCTTCCTCTTCCTCTTCCTCTTCCTCTTCCTCCTCCTCCTCCTCCTCCTCTTCCTCTTCCTCTTCCTCCTCCTCCTCCTCCTCCTCCTCCTCCTCCTCCTCCTCCTCCTCCTCCTCCTCCTCCTCCTCCTCCTCCTCCTCCTCCTCTGCAAGTGAAAGTTGCTAAACTTTTTAACTTAAACAAAAAACAGAGAACATTATTTTAAAAGAATTTTATTCCATAGATCAGGATAAGAAAAAATTTCATTTAACAAATTACATTCAGATAGGATTAATAATACGGTTAAAAGAGAGTGGTCTTAACATGGTATCTGTAAATTAACGTAATCTTTTCTCACTGGTAAATAATTGTAATATTTTACTTGTAAACTATAAAGAAAAATCAAAAATGGAAAAATGGAATTTAACACTGTGCAGAATACGATGATATTCATATTGGACAATGTGGCCGTGATCTGAAACGTCGCATTTCTGAACATAAGAAGGCGTTTTTAAATAATACAGCAAATACAGGTTTCACAGATTATATTGCTTGAAACACAACCACTTCATAGGCATGAAAAACATAATACTACTGCACAACATACCTAAAGGTAAAAAAATGGATTTGTTGGAAATTGTAGAAATTATAAAAGCTATTAAATGTAACAAAAATTTAATAAAAGAACCGACAGAATTCTCTGTATCTCCATTATTAAAAGCTGTTATTTAGTTTAGTTATTTTTTTAGAATTTGCATTCCTATTATAGGTACTTATTTATTACAGTCACTTGACCTCCCCTACACTAGCTCCTCCACCCCCTCCTACATCCACCCCTCCATATACACACCCTTAACAAATATTCACCACCCTACACATTCTTTGTATTTAGTTGTTCTTAGCAGCTCTTTGATAATAGCCTAACAATTGTCAGAGGTTAAGAATAAATTGTGAAACTACCAAGTGTTTGTGTGTTTTGTAAATCCTTTGTAGTTGCTACACTTGCCTTTCGAAGAGTCAGTCGATGTCATGCTAGGACAAGATGTATTTATGTTTTCCGATAATGAACATTATCACCACACTGCTCTTAGGTGTTGTTGTTTCATTAGCGGTAACAAATTTTAAATAAGTAAAATTTGTAAAATTTAGCACAAAGCGTAAAACTCTATATCAGTGCCCACACACATTAAACTGATTCAAAGGTGGAATTAAAGCTAGTTACATTTTTTAAAACAATTTACGCTTCTTTCAGGTAAGAATACCTTTAATGTGATTTTAATTGGGAACTGTAGTAAGTACTTATATTTTCGAAGTGCGTAATAACAGAAATGCACATTAATGTTTTCTAATCAACATTTTGTGGGAGGCAGCACGTTTGTAATTCAATTTCATAAATTCTTATCTCTGATTAAGGCCAATTAACGTAATCTAATTACGGTTGCACTTTCCGATTAACCGCCTTTCGATTAATCGATCCGAATTTGTATAAGAACAGAATCAGTAAATGCAGTAATAATAGTGTAATACATGATGCTGTTCATGCTAAGTAGATTTTTATTAAAATGGTCCGTTTTTGTTCACATAAATTACACTTGTTCGTATAATAGGAGCCATATTGGTAATTTCTATTAGTTTTCATATTTATAATTTCGTACTAGCGATCTGTCAGTTGGTTTGACTTAACCCCCCACCCCACCCCAATTTACTGGCAATATGTAAGATTCAAAATATTATACTGTATCTCCATGAAGTAATGCATAACTGTTGTTAATTATGCCTTTAGAGCCATCTGTGAGCGTTCTGGCGTACTAAACGAACTAACTGTTCATTTGATATAAGCAGTACAAGGTTTTGGTAGAAAAAAAGTGCAAGACTGGATTAAGACTATATTAAATGATGAGTTTTTATTTTAATGATGATTACGAATTAAATTGCACAGAATTGGATAGCCGCAGGACCGTATTTACGGGGGAGACGAACGGGACCAGACCCCCCCCAGGGGGTCGAAAAAAGTTTCAAATTTTGATAATCTCTCTTAATTTTTTGACTAATTTAAAATTATTTTTTTCAGCTGTGTACACTAACATAGTTTTTAAATACACAACCAGATTTATAATACAGAACTTGCTTATACGTTAAAAATATGAAATATAAGAAAATCAATTTAGTCAATAAGCTAAAATATGTTTCAATAACGTGTATTTTTAATGTGTTATTACCGTTTATTTTAATGGGATTTATTTCGTAATATTGTCACAATTTTTTCAACCACTTTAACGATAGTTATGTTGATTAGTCTTCTCTTATTTTTCCTTTTGTATAAAGCCGACTTGACCGGACCCCGCCCCAAGACCAAATTCTAGATACGCCACTGGCTAGCATGACACGTCTCCGATGAGGTAGGTGAAATGCAGTAGGAAAAAAGTATAAGAATAAATCGTGGTAAAGTTAATTTTTGTCCCCCCCCCCCAAAATGTTTTAGCATTTACAGTAAAATAGTAAGTTAATTTCCGCGAGTTGGTGGTGGTGGCGGCACTATTATTCTGCAGCTGATCCGATTAACTCACAAAATGACGACAGTAAGTAAATAACTGGATTGTGTTGAAAATTTTAATGAACAATAATTAAATTAATTTGATGATTTTAAAAAGATCATACCGGGCATAGAATGGGGCGTCCGTTTCATAGTGGACTGATACCTTGACGTTCAGTCGCTCAGTGTCCAACCACTCCTAATAGACAACAGCTGGGAACTTGAAACCAAGCAGGGCGTAACATACGCCATAACTCCCTGGGGCCCATCGATTGCGCCCTAAACCAAATGTTTTCTACTTCAATGCACAGAAACCTCTCGACTGTGGACGAGGTAATTTCTTTGGTCTGTTTCACACATACATCTGACCGCACGGACACTCTCTCTCTCTCTCTCTCTCTCTCTCTCTCTCTCTCTCTCTCTCTCTCTCTCTCTCTCTCTCTCTCTCTCCCTCTCTTTCACTCACTCACTCACTCCCTCGCTCCTCGTTCATTCATTCACTCACTCAACACACTCACTCATTCACTCAGTCTTTGTTGAATTCTTCTTTCGAATTGAATGAGTTGTAGCTACATGGATAATGAGTTGAGTGAACGAGGCAATGTTCTTATGTGTTACAATAAATTTAGCGTATCGACATGCGACAGGGAAGCCACAAGGCTGCAAATGGAGATACACCAAGACGTCCTAGTGAAAGAGTAAAAAAAAAACAATAAAATTAAATTAAATGCGATAAAATATTAATTAAATATAGAAAACTAATTAAAACGTATTACCACGCGTATGTTGCGCTGCTCATTGTTAAGCGATAATGTTGTCGGGAATATAACACAGTCCCCCTACTAACCATCTATATAGCCTATCATTATATTCACAAGGCTACAGAGGGTTTTACGATAAGGTCTCAATTCACTCGTCTTTTCTGATTGGAAAAGGAATTTCAGGTTTGTTTACTGTTATCCAATATTATGTCTGTATTGTACTTGTATTTGTATTTTTGTATACGCAACCTACAAACACTGGCTATAGTGCACGTTATAATTTGAAAAAAGTCTACAACTACTGTCAACAAGTCTAGTGCGTGTGTAAATGTGCTCGTACGCACGTAGACGTGTAGATATACAGAGAACTGACCGTAAGAGTAGTTTCCACGGCGCAATCAACGAACTCCCATCTCTCACACCTCTTCCCCCTCCTCTTGCTCCTCCTCCTCCTCCTCCTTGTTCTTCTTCGACTGGGCACAAAACCCTGTTACTGTATACTCTTGCTCGTCCTCAGATTGTGTATACGCTGTTTTCAGTTTTTCTATTGTTTCCCTTAATTCTCTCACTGATGTTTCTTTACTTAGCAGCACTAAGGTGCTAAGATGTATTTAATATGCTCACTAATGCTCTCCATACATAGCTTATTTCTTGTACCCCCGTTTCTATATCTGTTAAGTCGTGTGCATACTTTAACTCTTCCGAAGAATTTCTTCTTTTTTTTTTTGTTAATCGGTGTCACCTTTCTTTGTTACTGACCATATTTCGCTTCCATATACTAACGACTTCCGTAATTGAATAACAAATTACGAGATTACAAACAACGGTAGAAAGAACACTTAGAAAGAATGTCAGATTCCAGACTGGTCAAACAAGTACGGAAATACAAATCTATAGGACACAGGTGTATGGGTAGAGCCAGGAAGACGTGGCTCGAGGATCTTTGAAGGCGGAACAGGCGGCACCATGCGTATACCGAGTTGTGATTATGATAATGATGATGATGATGATGGTGGTGGTAGTGGTGGTGATGATTTTAACGACTGCAACTGCAGTAGTTTTATAGAACTTCAGTCGCGCGTCTTAATTTTTTTTTTTGTACAGTTTTATTTACTGTTCCGTATATGCTTTCAAACACATCAACCTTCACTTCCACATCGTTATCACTGTTTTACGACATATTACACTCTTAATATCTACGAAAACATGCCAGCTTGTTCAAGTTTATTGTTATTTATCACTCTTTTAGTTCTTGCTGAATGCACTTCTAAAGAAGGCATATATATATAATAGACTTCGTTTTTTTACTGACATATTCTTGTAGTACTTTTTCCATTTTTTTTCTTATATTACGTAGAACCCCCTCTGTAGACCATCTTCACATTCACACAGCAACACTAGCTCGCCCTTCGCGTAGAAAATCGAATTAAGCAACGTGTGTTTACCAAATTAAAATCCTTGTTTATGTTTTCTCTTCTGGGCAGCTATCGTATTTTTGTTTTTCATTTGTTTTTGTGTGTGTTTTGTATTGGATTTTACCTACAGTACGACATAAATAATCTAGCCTGACCGAAATTGAAAATAAACCCTGTAACGTGTGTAAAAAATAAGTAAATAAACTAATATTGAGTATGAATTCAGTAGTACAACACATGTATCCAAGAATAATATTCAAACGCTTTTTTTAAAAAGAAAAATCCCCTAGCCTCTCCATCCCAATTCCACTCTCACTTACACAATGTGGGCCCGAGTAACCCATTTCAAGCTTGTGGTAACCAATCCCTTCGGTGGAGTGGGTCGATAAGCAGACGAGAAGTGGAGGGGGCAGCTTGCAAGTAATCTTGGGTCCTGGCTAGGTAGGATGGTGTGTATCGGCAGCAGGATGTACACCTAATATGAGGGCGGAGGAGCCACTACTGGGTCAACAGCTGCACACAAGGGCTTAGTTAGACAGTCTACTGCGACTGGGCAGAGAGAACCACTCGTAAGCCGAGGTGAAGGCAACTCCCTGGGGATAGATCAGCCCGAAATCAAAGTTTCTAGTTCTCCAGGTTGGGGGTTGAGCGCAGGGCTGACAACCCTGTCTTGTAAATATTCTATCGTTGCGAAGAATTCAATGAATGTGCCCGTACTGCCCTCATGGGAAAGGATAACCTGGTTGGGACATACAATGTGGATGGAACAACACAGAATTCCCAGAAAAATTCTAGAACGGAGACCAATAGGCAGGAGATTAAGAGGAAGACCGAGGAAGAGATGGATCGAGGATGTTGACATAGGAATATTGAGATAAGAAAATGGAGAAGACTACGTAATGACAGGGCTGAATGGAGAAAAATCCTTGAAGTGGGTAACACCCATACTTGGTTGTACTTGCTAGTAAAAGAAGAAGAGTTTTAAGAGAATAGTATTGGCAGTAGAATTATCAGGTTTCCTATACCCGACCCGCAAAGAGCGGACCTAAACAGGTGACGTAGACTTCGCGCGCGGACCGGTCGCCCTTGACGCTGAGTCGATATCTCCGTTGACTTCGGTACTAGTTCGAGACGTCGTACACGGGTGCTCCACGGGGGGGAGGCAGCAGAGCTGCCGGCAAGTAATCAGCGGGACCTGTTCGAGATCCGGTTTGAGAGTAAGATAGGAAATGTTCATTCGTTCCAACCAACGTACGTGGGGTATAAGAGAAGCGGCTCTCGCACCTCTCCTTTTATACATATTACAATTTCGACACATACAACATATGTACTCGTTTTACAATTCTTATATCGTTATTAAATACATACGTTTACTTTGCAGCCACAGATATCATGTCTACAGAGAACGTCAGGGATCACCAAACTGCTCATTATTCTACTGCAAGATTCGCCGGTATTATCTCCAGCACCGTTGTAGATAATCTGCGACCGTACATCATACAAGATATCGCTTGTTTTCACGCTTGGCGAACGTCCTCGAGACCTACTGCCGTACCGGGGGCAGTCATCGGAGGGACACAGTCTTCATTGCTTCCTATCACGACCTGCCAGGCTTCGCCCATATCCACGTCTACCACTCCTGCACCTACACCAAGAGTTGGTGTAGTTGCTCCATCCTCCGGCACTTCCCTTTACATAGACAATATCGAAGAGTTGCTCGGGCCGCAGATGTCTCAGAACAAGGGTGGCTTCGCATCCTCCAATATTTACTGGGAGCAGGACGGATATTCGTAGAAGTTGAAGTCGGAGGAAGTACGTGGACGTACGCGGGTCGATGTGAACGTAATGCAGAGGCACCGCTTGTCGAAGATCTCGGACCCACGCCAATATTGGAGAGCTGCGTCGTCGAGAACGAAGATCTGGGCAGACCCCAATCATCCGTTGGGGAAGCAGATCCTGCAACACGTCAACCAGATCAACACCCTTGCAATAGACATTTTGCGATTCCAGAGCGACTGCCTAGCCGAGCAAACTTCCTTGACATAGTTCAATTATACCTTCAATATCTTTGTTCCCCTGTTGAAAGACTAATAACATCCAATTTCTGGAGAGAAAACTTAAAATTTCAGTGTTTAAATCCGGCCGGGACAGTAGTACAACAGCCGTTGGGCTACTGTCGCGGACAGATAAATAAATTTACTATTGAAGAATTGTACAAGATGTATACCAATTGTGTAACCCCTTTGTTTAGTTATAGTAGTCCTGAGCAATGTAATCAAAAGTATTTATCTCAGTTGGAAACGTACTCAGCCATATTGCAATTACTGTCATTCCAATTTAATAATGATTTAGAAATATTTTTTTATTGTTCGACTAAGCTTTTCGTCATTACTGACATCTTCAGGTCTTAAACCTTTTATTCTTCGTATTGTTTAAATTAGCAGCCATCCTTACTATTTCTTTTATGAATTTGCTAACTGCTATAATTTTTTTATTGTTCGACTAAGCTTTTCGTCATTACTGACATCTTCAGGTCTTCGTTTAAGACCTGAAGATGTCAGTAATGACGAAAAGCTTAGTCGAACAATAAAAAAATTATAGCAGTTAGCAAATTCATAAAAGAAATAGTAAGGATGGCTGCTAATTTAAACAATACGAAAAAAAAAAAATTTAGAAATAATAAATGAGTTTTGTACTACTGTGTGTACGATTTTAGATAAAGCAAATGGCAAGAAGAATGCGTTATGGCTGTATAGTGCGCATTCCGCTGGAAAGAATTTTGTGTTTGACGCTGTTACAGCGTTTTTTCTGAATATTGGATATATCAGCAACCCGATACGGCACAATGTGTTTGCCTTCGTGGATTGTGTGGACCGGCGTGTTATCCTCTGGAACGAAGCTCAGTGTGACGCTTATTTCCATGAAGAGGTTATAAGCGGCATTACTCTCCGGGGATAGCCCAAAGGTTAACATTAAAATGCATGGGCCCAAAACCGTTGTGCCAACACCGATTGTTGTTTTATCCAATAGACAGACGTTTCCTGACAATCATGAGTTCAATTGCAGAATCGCCAAGTATACTTGGCGTACGGCGCCACTGTTAGAACAGTGGGCACTGCACAAACCACAACCCATACATACTATGGAATGTTTTATATTTATGTATAATAGTAGTTTGTTAAGCGAAGAGGTGTTGGATAAATTAAGTGAAGTATACAGCAATGTATTTGTTAACATTGAATAAATCTTTATTTGTTACGGTACCTGATACAACTTTTTATTTAAAGCCTTAATCCTAGCTTCTATATCTAATACATATGGCCACAAAGGGTCACTACGCACTACGCACTACACTTTTTAAACGTTCTCTTTGTTGTTTACGATTGTTCTTATTTAACGGTATATCTAAACTGTTCTCACATTCTGCATTACGTACACAAACAAACATTTCTATATCAGACATGGACCATTTAGTTCTGTTACGCATCCACCATCTGTAATCGCCGTAACGTGAACGCTTTGGTATCTCTAATGGTACAACAGGATTAACTGAGGGATAGTCGGTGACGGCGACGTTGGTAGGCATTTTAGTACCATTTCTTCAATGGATTCAAGTGATGGAGCGTATTGTGATTGCTATACAATTGGACTGCGTGTGGACCGCATGCCGTAAGCATAATCTTGATTCGTCCACGCTGGTAGGTATAAGTCATTCTTGGGCCAGTACGTCATACATTCACGACGTACGTGCTTCTTAGTAGCATGTGTAAAGGAGTAATTCCAAGAGACTGTAACCTCTGTTACTATCTCCCACATAATAATACACGGTTGTGTATATTCATCATTAGTTGACAGAATGTGACTGTCTACAGACAGCCCACCAATATGTAATGTTGGAGGTAAAAATGCAGATGACAATTCGCCCATACCACGACTAACCAGTCCGGCCATTTCTATATGCGTCTCAACAACGTTCAAATCTCTACCTGGTTCCGAATACGTTTCTAATACTTTAAAAGAATTTAATTTTATAGTGTTTCCTTGTTGAGCGTTTGCCGCAAAGTCAGCACTCATGAATGTAGGCCACGGGCATTTACGTCCTAGAATTATTTGTGGGACAGTTATTTTCGTGCCGTCTTTATTGACTTTCCAGAATGGCATAGCTGCTGTAGCAGCTTTCAATTGACACAACTCAGGTCTGTATTCGTATGTAATTGCGATATTACCTTTATTCATCATATCGAAAGTAGTGATATGATCCATTAGTAAAGGTTCAGCAGCTGCACCTGCTTCGAGAGGACCGGTAGCTACGAAAAAACTACTTAATGGTTTAACATTACCGGCTATACTAGATATACTTTTTTTTAGTAAGATCACTAACTGAATCAGTCGTCCATTACTGATGGAAAATATTCTTGATTAAGGGGTTTAGCGTCAGTTAATTTACTTATGTCTGTAGGATTAGTACTACTATATTCAGGCTGCATATTTTTACCATTAAATGTATTATTTAAACCGTACGCTTACACACCGACTATGTCGGTCATAGAATTACCGTATGTTGTTCCACTGGCTTGCGTCTGAAACGGTAAACGATATCCAATGGGACGTATCATAGTTTTGAAATTTGTACACTCTGCCGTTGTCGCCATTTGTGATAGTTCATTGTTTGTAAAATAGAAACCAATAATATCAGCTGGTACATAAGCGAATGGAGTGGCTAAGAAATATTGATCACCTGTATCGTCACTTTTGTATGGTATACTAGATTTTAAGAACTTAAAATTATGCACAAATGTTGTTAATATACTTTTATGTTTATACACTTGTGTTCCTTTCTTGAAGTCCGTCACCGGTGGTAATGGAGGAACTGTCGTTGGTCCTTTTTGCGATCCTGCGGCAATGGTCGTACTGGCGTCTCCTGCAGCTAGCGATACATTCGGGTCTCCTCCGGTTTTCGGTGCTTTACCTCCGCCAAGTCCTGTTACGGGATTGCTACTGCCGCTCATGTCGTCGTCGATCTCCGTCTGATAACTGTAGTCGTCAATTCGTTCTCGTTTAAGTCCACAACGTTGGAAAGTAGAGTCTGCGCGAACCGCTTCAAACTCTTCGTCAGTGAGTCCAATATTCTGTTCTCGCTGCTCAAGATGCCTTGGATATATGACGGTGTCCAAAGCCGACTAATATGATGTTTAGCTGTAAGACCAAGCCAGCCAGCGAGATTATTAATACCGCCTTTGACAACGTACTGATTAAGGAATTTGTTGGCGGCTCGTTTATCACTTGAATAAATGTGTTCTTTGCTGCTGGCGGTATGGTATTCCCAGTCATGCCTCTCTGCGACAGCATCTGCTTCGTTCTCAGGTGTTCCACTCTGTACAGGATTTCCAGGTCCCAAGTACTTGTGTCCAGGATACGTGAATTGCGGCATACTGGTACAATAAGTATCGTAGGTACCATATATACACACCATAGTTGACTCGGTAAGAAATATATATTTCCACGCTAGCCTCAAACCGGATCTCGAACAGGTCCCGCTGATTACTTACCGGCAGCTCTGCTGCCTCCCCCCCCCCCCGTGGAGCACCCTGTACTCCCCCTCTCACTAGTACCGAAGTCAACGCAAATTTGAAAATTGTTAAGGTCACATCAAGGACGTATGACGTCAGGAGTGGTTTACTTGACCTTTTTGGGTGTAGATCGGACCTAAACAGGTGACGTAGACTTCGCGGACCGGTCGCCCTTCACGCTGAGTCGATACCTCAATTACCTCGGATAAGAGAGGCACTACTGTATGCGGCTAATAATTTTTGCCTGTACTTACTGATAAATTGTTTTGTAATCTGGTAAATTGCTAATATGTAGTTTTAGTGGTAAATTGTAACATACTATATTATATAACAATGTGCATATTAAATTATAATACTACATTATAATATATTACAGTGATTGTACTACTGTCCGTTACACTTGCAAATTTAGTAGAAAAGCATACATATTAGTTCCTTTTAGCGAGAATTTCAAAATTTGTTTTTTACAGACAAAAACTTAACATACCAGAATAAGTCTGAGACTGCAACAATATTATAGACAAACGTTTATTCGCACTGTCACTTAATACTAATGACTGAAGAACTGAATTTATTTAATTAATTTGTTTTCTGTTTTTTTAATTGGTTATTATAAAAACTTTAAAAAATTGTAATACTCTATTCTTTGCATAAAAAATAAAAATTTGGAAACATATTTTAAAACTTTACTGTTCAACGAGATTATTTCAACTGATTATTCAGATTTCATATACAACTGAGATATCTACGACAATTGTTGCCGATTTGAGACAGGAACGATATTTTTTTTTTTTTTAATTTCAACTCAGTACTACCCATCTAGTAATTTACATTTCATAATTAAAGACACTAATCAAGAGATATAACCCATTGGCTATAATCTCCCCATTTAACTAATATCCATCAGATCAAGTGGTTTAGTTCGTCTCAGCCTTCTAGCTGCATTAGTTGTATCCAGCAGTCGCCGTATCCCAGGGTGTATATGCTGCAAGACGCGTTGCCCATGCTTCACTGCCTCCTTATTTATTTCCTCCATGACAAGTTCAATTATTAAATCCCTGTGTAAGTTGTCGTTTCTTACATGCCATGGTGTATCAACAATGCACCGAAGCACCTTGTTTTGAAATGTTTGAATTTATGTTTGATTTCTTTGCACAGCCCCAGAGCTGTATCTCATAGGTCCAGATAGGCTTTAGCACTTGCTTATACAAAAGCAATTTATTATGGATTGACAGCTGGGATTGTCTTCCCAAGAGCCAATACATTTTCCTGAACTTTAGATTCAACTCCTGCTTTTTTCTGTTTGACGTGCTCCTTCCATTTAAGTTTTGCGTCAAATGTCGTTCCTAAATATTTAGCCGTATTAGCATAAGGAATTGGTAATGAATTAATTATAACTGGTATCCGATGACCAATCTTTAGATTTGTAAAATTTACATTGACTGACGTCATCTCATTTAATCTAAAGCGCCATTTTTTGGTCCATTTGCTCACAGCACCAGAGGCTCTTTGAAGTTTTACTACAGCTCTTCAATTTTATTTCCAGTCGCTAGAATTGCATTATAATCTGCAAAGATGGCAATGGTTGCATCTTCTACAGTAGGAAGGTCCCTTGTATATAACAAATACAAGACCGGTCCCAAAACACTACCCTGCGGAACTCCAGCTGTTATTTTCTTCAGTTCAGAATAGTCTCCTTTATATTTCACTCGAAAATGTCTGTTATGATTGTAACGATATTTATGATACCAAAATCATGTACTGTTTCTACCATACGAATAATTAGTTCTCTTAGTATGCAAAGCTGCCCATAGATGGCTCTGAATGTTCGATTCACAACAGCAGTGCGTTATGTCATGCGGCATAGTATTTTCAATTTTACATATTGCCAGTAAGTTATGGGGTCAATTGGCCAATTCATAGATTACTTATCCACATCACGGGTAGGAAAATTTATAAACTGGAAAAACTAAAAAAATTCCAATATGGCTCCTGGAGACCACTACCCCTACTTTGATTTATTTTTTTCTTTAATTCATAGTTACTGATGAGGTCAAATAAATCCATTGTAGTAAAATATAAAAATTATAATAATAATTCAAAATAAAATCAACGGTTAATTACCTTCATAAAGCAAAGGGAACTAGAAATCACCAGTTCAATTACCAGTTATCCTCTCTCTCTCAATCCCAACCTTTCTCTCCCACTCTCACTCTCTCTCTCTCTCTCTCTCTCTCACTCTCTCTCTCTCTCTCTCTCTCTCTCTCTCTCTCTTTGTCCCTTCCAGTTTTAGGTACCTGTCTACTCAACCAGCACTACGTGTCTGAACAGGCAGCCATTGGGCTCGACCCAGATGCTGCATTCATGCACCGGTTGCAAAGACGCCCCGTTACCACAATGCTACATCCTACATGCTCTCTCTCTGTCCCTCTCTCTCTCTCTCTCTCTCTCTCTCTCTCTCTCTCTCTCTCTCTCATTTCCTAAATTTAATAAAGTCATTTACTTTATAGTTATTTAGAATAAGTACCAGTGTAACTCACATAATTATAGTTAGATGACAAGATCCATCAAACAATGAAAGGAATTTTGTTGAAAACCAAATATAAAATTGGCTTAACCAAAACGTGATGGCACACATAGTAGGCTGCTCCATGATACTATGTATCATTGTATAGTATGTAATGTAACAAAAGTGGTATCAAGCGTACCCTCAGAGCCATCTATGAGCGTCGTTGCATACTAATAATATTATTCACCTGCTAGAGGCAGCACTTGTTTTGGTATTATTAAAACCGTATCCATCACAATTAAATAAAACTATCATTTAATCTCACTGTGTATGGAATCTCAGGCATAAGTATTGCAATAAATCCTGATCCTTAAAAAAAATATATTAATGAAGAAAGTTGTGTTAGTGGTTAACATCACAAGCAGAATTATCACTGTTGCACACCACTATATTTTGTTTTTATATAGTGGTGTGCAACAGTGATAATTCTGCTTGTAAAAATATATTAGTGAACTGTAAAATTATAACGTTTTAACATTGAAAATGTTTATAAGGACGTGTCGCACGTTTGCGGTCGATCGCTGGTGCGTTATCGAAAATGGGAACCGGTGAGTTTCCATAGAAACTACTTCTTTGTTGTCAATAACGTAGTACACATACAAAACTTCGCTTATGAATGCGACTACATTTAACTTATAATCTGTACATTGGTAAATGAAGAATGAATTCATTGATTGGTGAATGAACATAAATATATATATTTTTTTAGATTTATTGAAGCATTTTCAATGCCCTTCTCTGTGCATTGCATTTGTGCAATGCCTGTAAATTTTATAACGTGTTTCTGATCCTTTATCTTTGTGCCAAGAATTATAAGCAGTAAATAAATTTACCAGTAAACTAAAGAAGGTATTTTCAGTGGATTAATTAAATCTTTTAATTAAATATATTTTAATAACATTTTATTTCAAATATTTAAATATTTTAATTCAGATATTCTAATGTGCTTTCACTTTTATTGCCACAGCTGTTTATCAATAAAAAACGCTGAAGCGTATTCAGATAGACCAGTATCTCCCTGAGATGCAGTACTCCCTCACTGTTTTAATCGAAGTAATTTTAAAAAGGAAAAAATGACTAGTATAGTATTGACAGGAAAGACTTTGATAACACTATAGACATCATTCACCAACATAGACATAGATAACTCGCAGCGAGAGCCCAATTTCAATACAGGAATCAGATCGCAGCTCCCTTTGGCCAGCTCTTCGTTCGACCTACAAACATTTTATTAGAAATTATCGAACCGAATTCAAGCAAATTATTTTAAATACAAATCTTAGAACACGGAAGTCATGTATGGTTCTCCATACCGATTTTTACTAGTTACTACATAAATTTCGATGTTATAGATAGCTTTTCAATGGGCTTTTGTGATTTTTACTTCGATGTCCCATAAGGAAATGGAAGAATGGTGATAGCAAAAAAATCGTGTTCGAGATAAGGGCTGATTCTGATTGTACTACCCTCAAAACATGAAGAAAAGTTATTTTTCAAAAAGTGTCTGTGTGTGTGTGTCTGTGTGTACAATTTTTTCTGTGGCAAACGATAACTGCCGCAAATTCAAATGGAATCACATAATTTTTTGCATACAGCCCTGAATTCTAGAGGCCTATTGATTTTGGTAAAGATCGGTTCAGGGGAAGGGGTAGTTTACCTGCAACGTTTTACGTTTTAACAAGAGTAAAGTACTTGAAAATTCATTTAAACTTTTTCAAACAATGGTAATTGTTAAAAATAAAATAATTTTGTTGCCAGGCAAGAAAATTATAATTTTTTCATTTTAATTTAAATCATGTATGAGTGAAAATATATCTTTCCTGGCAGGCAAGCATATCTCAGTTAGACTATGTAATGTTTACGATTCCAAAGTTTTATTATTATGTTTACCACAATAAAAAGGCAGGCAGGACACACACACGCACACTATTCACGTTATTTCTGGCCTCACTCATGTTTATTTTCTTACGTTTGCACGTTTTTTAAATGGAAAGTGTTGAAACCCACACCAACACAACGCGTGCAAGCCGAAAAGATATCCAGCGTGGACAGCGATTTGCTTCCTGTGGATCGCTGGTCAGTGTAACTGCACATGTTTACAGAGGAACGGTTCATAGACAGACTTTTCGTATTTAGGGAATGAACCCTCTGCAAGATGCTCAGGGTCCATGAGAGACTTCGGAGCGCTCCTTCTTTTCCGTGTTTGTTCTGTGAAACGTACACTGTAGATTCCCACCTTTACTCTGAGCAACGCTCCATAGGAAATGTTGAAAATTTTTGTCCACGGTGTACCCTCATACACACTAAAACCTGCTCTGATGTTTTGATTACGGACATCATAATATTAAAACTTTGGAAACTTGAGCACTACTTAATGGAGATCAAACATTAACTTTTTACAACCCATTAATTTTATGCATATTTTTATATGTGTACTACATTATCGGCAACAAAGAAGTAGTTCGTTGTTAAAATTCCTTCCCTTGCCGTTTGGCTGTAGTCTAACGATTTCTGCAAAAACAGACGTTTCGGCAGTGCCATCGCCTGCCGGCATCAGTGAAAATCGAATGCGCTAACTGGAGGTGGTATACGTTAGTGACCACAATACTGTGGTTAAGGCTGAAGAAAGAAGTAATTTCTGTGGTAATATTTTATTTCGAAAATGATTTTAAATATAAATCTTACAAGATGGAAGTCATGTATGGTTCTCCATACCGATATTTCATAATGTCATCACATTTTTGCCTCCCATTCACACTATTTTTGGAGGGATCAAAATCTCAAAAGCAATAAGTTATTGTAGTGTAAACGTGTGAACATGCAAGCCAAGTTTCACGAACATCCGTTGATGCGTTGAACGCGTGCAAGTAACTCAGGGATTGGGATACTATTACACAGTTAGTAACTCAGGGATTGGGATACTATTACACAGTTAGTAACCCAGGGACTGGGATACTATTACACAGTTAGTAACTCAGGGACTGGGATACTATTACCCAGTTAGTAACTCAGGGACTGGGATACTATTACACGGTTAGTAACTCAGGGACTGGGATACTATTACACGGTTAGTAACTCAGGGACTGGGATACTATTACACGGTTAGTAACCCAGGGACTGGGATACTATTACACAGTTAGTAACCCAGGGACTGGGATACTATTACACAGTTAGTAACTCAGGGACTGGGATACTATTACACAGTTAGTAACTCAGGGACTGGGATACTATTACACGGTTAGTAACTCAGGGACTGGGATACTATTACACGGTTAGTAACTCAGGGACTGGGATACTATTACACGGTTAGTAACTCAGGGACTGGGATACTATTACACGGTTAGTAACTCAGGGACTGGGATACTATTACACGGTTAATAACTCAGGGACTGGGATACTATTACACAGTTAGTAACTCAGGGACTGGGATACTATTACACAGTTAGTAACTCAGGTACTGGGATACTATTTGTAACGAAACGTGTTTTATGTGTGTTACAAAAATATATAAATATGTGTTTGTGTAGTAATAAAAATTGTTTATTAAAAAAAATTTTTAATTATTTTTTTTATTAACTAATTAATTAAGAACAATTAATTAATTAAGTTTCGTGGTGTTCCGAAACGTTTATCACTTAATTTAATGTTTTATAGGCTTTTGGGTATTTGTTAAAAAACTCCAGCCACTTATAGGATTGTCTCCAATAGCAATCGATCCTTGTTTGTTTTCGGTTTGGAGGTTATCTTCCTTCTGGTGGTGAAATTCTTATAGTAATTTCTGTTTAAATTAAGGTATTGTGTTAAATGGCTATATTGAGAAATGAAAAACTGTTTAAATATGAAATGTATAAATAATTTTATTAACAATTAGGTATTTTGACTCTTGTCGATATGTAAATCGATTCTCAGGGTATCGTTTTGTTATTACAAATTTTTTATATAAAGGTTCTTTGAACAGCTATGTTAGGGAAAGTCAGAGAAATAGGGCAAAGATTGAAAAGTATAACATTACAATGTAAATTCTTAATTATAACAGTACATATATTTGATTTAAAGTATAGAAATAAGTAAATAGGTTGCGAACCGTCCAGCTGCAGTAGATGGCTGTGTTCAATTGAGTTGTTGGAAATCAGTAATGGCCGCCGTTGAAGTTGGAAATCGTCACCTCGCAGTTTTGATGTTCAAATAAAGATGTTTCCCTTGTGAATTTACGTCCTGGTGTCTGCAAATCTTTCTTCTGGTGTTGGTGTAGTGTCACTGGTTCAGTGTCGATGTTGTATTCGGAAAATTGGTGTAGTTATAAGTCAATTTCACTTTTGTCGGTTATGTCATATGTTAGTCACTTTTTGGTTAAGTTTTATGACTGTTTTATCGGGTTTAATGTTATTTCCACTGGTGTTGTGTGCTGTATAATGTTAGTTCGGTGTTAGTAGATGTTTATTTCACTGTGTATGACTTTAAAAATGTTTTTTACCGCAACTCGCGATTTTCAGTTTCGGATCGTACCATTATTCGCCATTACGGTATTCGTAACTAGGTTAATACGGTTAAAATGGTCGTGTCAAGTGTCCCGTACAATGTTCAATAATTAACTAACTAACTTCCTTCACCTCCGACTAAAACCTTAGCCAAAGCAATATTATTCCTTCCATTGTTCGAATTTTATTTTGCATTCTGTGCATGTAATAAAGTTACATCATATAACTGATTATACTTTGGTTATTCTTCAAATTTATTAGCTAGTTGTTACTTAATTTTATCCTTCAGTTCATTCGGCGTATTTTGATACCAAATAATGCCGGTTTATTAAGTTTTTGATCTAAAATTGATAATTTTTTCTTCATTTTGTATATTCTAAATTTTAAGGTCTAGCTTCCTGTTGTTTTCCAAATTCTGCCATTATCAAGTTATATTTATGATTATTAAATCTCATATTGTAATAAAAGGTTTATATTCCCTTAATTTCTTGTAATTAGATGAATTGGTTAAGTTTTATAATATTATGTTGGAATATATGACTCCCCTCTCCAAATGTTTGAGTTCTGTCATTTCCATTTTTATCAATAATCCTGGCTATAATTTTACAAAATCTTTCTTAGTTATATTTCTAATTACATGGCTTTGTTTTTGGTTTACCTTATCTAAATCCCTTCAATTTAAATGTATTTAAGTACTTAGTTTCTCAGTTTTGATGATGTTTAGTTTTTATCATTTTGCCTAGATTCCTAACAGTTTTTACATACAAATTTTTATATAAATAATACATATTGAGTTATACCCTCTCTGACTTTTTTACATTGTAACATAAATTAAACATTTTCTTCTATTAAACAAATAACAATTAGTATTTGTTTCATACTATTAACATATAACAAATAATTCCAAATAACAGTTGTCTTCAACAAATCAGACATTTTTTATACTCAAAGCTTAATAATAATACATAACAAATATTATTTATAAAGAATGTTTTTCCATTCTAACATCTTACTTAATTATTAACAATAATACCTGTAATAAATATTTTACAATTAAAGAATGTTAGTGGTTCTGAACTGTTTAAATTTTCTTATTCCTAATACATTTTTAAATATCTTATGCTACATAAACAAAACCTTATTTACTATACTCTTATTCTCTATATTCCTTATACTAAGTTTATTTAGCAGTTTTTAACTGTTTTTAATTGGGTTTTGGGTAATTGTACCCTGTCACTTCACTTTTTATTCTGTGTCTGCTTTTGTTTTATTAATCATTTAATAAATGTTATTAATAATGCTAACACATGTATTATATTACCTCTGTACAGAAATTAAGTCACTTAAAAGTTGTATTATTTCATTATTTACCAATAATGAAACATAAGGTTCATTTTTTTTATAATACTAAAACTTGCACTGGTTCTCTTTACATTCCTTGATTCTATTTCTAAATGGTTATATAGTCTTACTAAAATCAAGAGATCTATTCGTAGATTACAATGAAGATTTGTTTTTTGGTATTATATTATTATTTCACCTTGGTCCACTTACTCTATACACTTTTTTTGGTCTTATATCTATTGTACGTGTGGATTTTTGCATTAATACTTTGTTATACTTTTTTATTATCATTATTTTTATTTATTTTGGGGTATGGGTGTTTTTTACAAGAGCATTCCTTCTTCTTGTGGATGTTGTCTTCTTCTTGTTTCTTCATTGATGTCTTCTTTTCTTCTGGTTTCTTATAATTGTATTTTCTTCATCTTCTTGTGGATGTCATCGGGTTTTTGGGTTCCTTCTTCACCTACTCTTCTTGTTTCTTCAAATGCATCACCTTTTATGGTGGATCTTGCCTTGTTCTGGGTTTCTTCCTTATCTACTCCTTACCTTCCTGGGTTATATTTTTTCACCTTTAGTTATTAAAATTGGTTTTGATGATTCATTACTTGTAACATTTATTTTATATGAACTTATATTTTAAATCAACGATTGTACTGCACGGTTGTTCTGAATTAATTCTTTATTATATTGCTTTTTTCGGATTTAAACACGTTATTATATTATTTTAATGATCAATTCGCCATTCATTTTTATGGGCTTATCTGTCATGCTACATATTACACCGTTAGTAACTCAGGGACTGGGATACTGTTACACAGTTAGTAATTCAGGGACTGGGATACTGTTACACAGTTAGTAACTCAGGGACTGGGATACTGTTACACAGTTAGTAACTCAGGGACTGGGATACTGTTACACAGTTAGTAACTCAGGGACTGTGATACTGTTACACAGTTAGTAATTCAGGGACTGGGATACTGTTACACAGTTAGTAACTCAGGGACTGGGATACTGTTATTGAGTTAGTAACTCAGGGACTGTGATACTGTTACACAGTTAGTAATTCAGGGACTGGGATACTGTTACACAGTTAGTAACTCAGGGACTGGGATACTGTTACACAGTTAGTAACTCAGGGACTGGGATACTGTTACACAGTTAGTAACTCAGGGACTGTGATACTGTTACATAGTTAGTAATTCAAGACTGGGATACTGTTACACAGTTAGTAACTCAGGGACTGTGATACTGTTACACAGTTAGTAACTCAGGGACTGGGATACTGTTACACAGTTAGTAACTCAGGGACTGTGATACTGTTACACAGTTAGTAACTCAGGGACTGGGATACTGTTACACAGTTAGTAACTCAGGGACTGTGATACTGTTACACAGTTAGTAATTCACGGACTGGGATACTGTTACACAGTTAGTAACTCAGGGACTGGGATACTATGACACAGTTAGTAACTCAGGGACTGGGATACTGTTACACAGTTAGTAACTCAGGGACTGGGATACTATGACACAGTTAGTAACTCAGGGACTGGGATACTGTTACACAGTTAGTAACTCAGGGACTGGGATACTGTTACACAGTTAGTAACTCAGGGACTGGGATACTGTTACACAGTTAGTAACTCAGGGACTGGGATACTGTTACACCGCTAGTAACTCAGGGACTGGGATACTGTTACACAGTTAGTAATTCAGGGACTGGGATACTGTTACACAGTTAGTAACTCAGGGACTGGGATACTATGACACAGTTAGTAACTCAGGGACTGGGATACTGTTACACAGTTAGTAACTCAGGGACTGGGATACTGTTACACAGTTAGTAACTCAGGGACTGGGATACTGTTACACAGTTAGTAACTCAGGGACTGGGATACTTTTACACAGTTAGTAACTCAGGAACTGGGATACTATTACACAGTTAGTTTTACTTACAATGTGAATTAAATAATAGTTGCTGGACCTTGTCAATTATTTAATTGATTTCTTATTTATTTAATTTGTTACAAAAACTTTTAAAAAATATAATATTCTATTCTTGGGATAAAAATTAAGAGACTGGAACATCTCTTAAAAACTACAAACAGTCAAGCTTAGGTGTGCTTATGATTCAGACTTCATACATTATGGATATTTGATGACATAATGTGTTAGTACTCACAGTTAACGATTTGGGATAGATTTGATTTTAACGATACAGAATATTGCACTCTCTGTCGGTTAAAATAGGTAGTTTAGCTTAATGTGAAAGAACGCTCACAGATGGCTCTGAATGTACTATTGTACACTACACCCATGTTTTGAATTTATATTACATGTGAGTTACCGGGGTTAAGTCTGCATAAGTACATCTCCGAACTAATTTGGCCAAGAGACCCAAAATTGTCCTTTGCTCTGTTGCCCAGATTAGTTCGGAGAGCGAACCACAAGCCTCTGACGTTACTTAACCTGGAGTCTACAAAAAAGAAAAATTTCGACGAAACCGAAACATCGAAGCATGATAATGTTTTTAGGCTTTTGAAACGTATAATGTGCATAAACTGGAGACTCTCCTGTTCAGCGATGTTCGTACGGATTTCTGACCGATTCACGACTACAGACCGGACACGTTAATTTCTTCTGTTCCATATCGCCTGTTTGTTCAGTTTTCAATCTCTTGTTCTGGCGATATTGCTTGGCTATCGCAGCATTCTTTCGTTTCTTTTCTTCTTGTTTCTTGTTTTAAAACGAGCGAATTTTCTCATCTTCAGTTGTATTTGATGAGATCGGAGTATTCATCAAGAATTCATTTAATTCTTCACGATCCCTGTCTTCGCGTTGTCGTTGACGCAGGCATCACGACTAACACTGAACAATATACACTGATATGCATCTTATTTCACTGTGACCAAATTTATTTATTACAAACATCACCTGGAGCGTTACATTTTTCGATGACGTTACACATTTTGCATCACGCATTTTGTGGAAAACATTATCATGTTTTCTATATAACTATATAACAAATATTTACTATATAACAAATACATTTACTATATAACAAACATTATCATGTTAAAACTACGTCGATACAACAACAACAAAATCGGTATGGAGAATCATACATACATGAATTCCACGTTCTAAGATTTATATTTAAAATTATTAAATATAAATTGAAAAATTTGACAAGTTTTACAGATCGAAATGTAATATTTCCATAGCAACTACTTCTTTGTTCCCGATAAAGTAGTACAAATATAAAAAATTATCCCCTTCCCCTACAACTATCATTTTCATTTATAGAAAATTACCCCCTACCCTTCAACTACCCATTTCATTTATTGACCATCTACCTTACTACAGTGGATTATGATGACCTTCTTTTCAGAATACTTTATTTATCAAAATTAAGTACTTTACTCCTATTAAAACATAAAACGTTGCAGGTAAACTACCCCTTCCCCTTAACCGATCTTCACCAAAATCAATAGGCCTTGAGTGCTTGACAACTCAGGCACATATGCAAAAAAGTATTTGATTCTGTTTGAATTTGCGGCAGTTATCATTCGCTATAGAAAAAATTCTACACAGACTCACAGACACACACACACACACACACACACACACACACACACACACACACACACTCAGACACTTTTCGAAAAATGACTTTTCTTCATGTTCTGAGGGTAGTACAATCAGAATCCGCGCTTATCTCGAACACGATTTTTTCCCATCACCATACTTTCATTCCCTTATGGAACATGGAAGTAATAAATTAATAAAACATCACATCACGTGTCAAATGTGCAAGTTGTAACGCCTCCTCCTATGGTGCTACTGCCTGAAGTCCAGCCTTGGCCTGACCCTCCACCTCTCTCTATCAGTAGCAAAGGACTTCCATCTTCGCACTCCCAACATCTCTCTTGCACCCACAGCGACAACATCTTCCCATCTTATCCTTGGACGGCCTTTTGATGTTTTGCCATCCATACTCCCCATCAGCGCCCGAGATTTTCTATTTTTACAGTATTGTAGAGCTATGTTATCCAGGAAATTATAGAGCTATTCCACATTCATTGAAGTCTGCAAATTGTTTTGCTGAAGTTGCTCTTGGGTCCATAGCTGCTCGTAACATCGGAGCCATTCCTTCTCTGTGATGTTGCTGATCTTCAGGTTATCTCTTTCTGTATGATTTAAATGCCGTAATATTTTGTAATCTTTATCCTGTCTACCCTAGACATCGTGCTCTATGTCACTTATAAGTTTGTCCCAAATATTTCTTGTCAATTTCCATACCTCTCTTCTGGCACAATGGCGCAGCTGAGCTTATATTCAGACCTTGTCTGATCAGTCTTTAAAGATAGGTGTTTTAAACATGTCTGTTTCTTAGCAGGCATATTTGTTGATATTGTTTGGGCAATATCAACATCCCATATACGCAGGCCTAGGTTTCCGCACCTTTTGCGTCTAGTTCTCAGTGCCTCTAATGCCGCGTAAGATATGATAGTTCTGATGATATAGCACTCTTGGTTTATTTTATTACTTATGGGTGTTTGTTGGCTGGTACATGTGCAGTAGCCTATATACTATCATCTTGGAGTAGGTGCACTTTAAAAGTTTGTTTGGAGCACTGGCGATCTATGGGTCGCACCCTTCACCACGTACCAGGAATCTTACTTATCACGATTAGAATAGTAGGAAAAAATTCCCCCCTTAAATATGTCTGTCTAAAAAAGAGAAAGGTAGATTAACAAAACCTGCCTTCGTTCGTTTTCTAACGCGTACCTAATTGTTTTTTACGGTTGCAAGTACGAACGCTAATTACTAAATGTTGAGTAATTGTCTCTATTACTTCTTATCTTTTCATCTTTAGTATAACCTCTAAGAAGATTAACCTCTAACACGAACAACGAACAACAAACAAGCGCTAACAACAGCATACACATCAACATCAATCTAACCTCATAACCTCAAATCTCAACTGAATTATGGGAACTACTGCTCTAGTCAAGTCAAATAACTACTATGCTAGTCAATCGAGCGTCTACATACTGCTAGTGCCAACTGACTGATGGGCCATCCGGTTTGTAAAGCAGTTCTTAAACCGGTATGGACTTATGGTATTCAACTTTGGGGTACTGTTAGTACAAGTAATATCGAGATTTTACTGCGCTGCTTTCAGTCTAAAACTTTAAGATCAATAGTCGACGCTCCATGGTTCGTCTCCAACAATTCTATACACCGAGACCTCAAAGTTCCAACTGTGAGAGAAGAAATCATGAGCCTCTGCAGGACTCACATCTCTAAATTAGAAAAGCATGCAAACACCCTAGCAATTAATTTGTTAGATAATGGTGAAATATGTATAGACTAAAAAGGCACAAACTGTTAGACTTACCATTCAGGTTTAACTAATAATGTATTCTCTGTATTATCTGTATTGTAATGTTTGTGATATCTGTTATGTAATATCTGTATCTTTTGTATTCGTGTCAACACTAAGTGTTAATATCAACCAGTAATATGTGCCTTATAGGCCCAGTGTTTAACATTTTGAACTTATTGTATCATGCCAGCAGCAAGTGGAAGTGACTTTTTGTTCATTTGTTAACACGTTTTTGTCTTTTAGTCTTATAATTTGTGTATCTGTTTAATCTGTTAACAAAAACAAGAAAAGCTGTGAATGGTCAGCTCTTCATAATCATATATGTGTTTTGTCAGACAATTTGTTCAATGTTCGGTTAGTCGAACAGATCACAAATCTGCAATAAATTTAAAAAAAAATTATTATAAAGAAAATTCTAACTTTATTTCATTAATTTACAAACACTGGAATACCTTTTATTTGGACAATTATTTATGAGCCTTAGTAAATAGTATTTACTCACACGTAAATAATATTATTTTCAGGGTCCATTCGTTGCGGTATTATGTTTTGATACGCCACACACACGTGTCCAAGCCGCAACGAATGGGCCCTGGAAATAACCGCGACCCGACAGTGCTACTGAAAATACCTCGAGGCCGAGTGATTCAAAGAACCAAACTACCGCTCCACTGGTCCCTCCCTCGCTTGTTTTCTCCCTCCGGCCACCGGCCAACTGACAGGAGCTTTGTCTGCACATACAGGTTTTACTGAACCAGGAATTTATCCAGTTACTTAATCGAAAATAACGCCTTCACAGCTACTTATCTTCAGAAGTGGTTCCTAAGTTGCCAGAGATAATCAACTCTAATATTGTTCGTAGGACTGTGCATACACCGGTCCAGCAGCACAAAAGACCTGATACATTATGATTTTCAAGTCTTCTTCCAATATGGACCGCGTCAAAACTGTCTTGTATGACAACGTTTCACTCACATTACAAGGAGTATCCATCCTCAGGTCTGTGTCTAAGTATCCTTTGGTCACATAAGTCTGAGGTCACTCATTCTAATACGAGAGATACGTTGTCATACAAGATATTTTTGATGCGGTCCATACTGAGAGAAAACTTCAAAATCACAATGGACACCGGCCGTTGAAGTCTACGCTCAGATACAGTTTGCTCAATCCTTACACAGATCGGTAGGCCTATTGAACAAGGCAAAGGCAAACAAGTTCTCCTTAGGGTCGCCACCTTTTTTCAGAAAACAATAGTTTTCAGGAAAATATCCTTTAAAAAATCTTTCTATAAAATCAGAAGTGTTGGGGATACAGGGAAAGAAAGTTATTATTTTGTACAAATTCGACAAGTTTTCTTTACGTTCTTAAAAATGAATAATTAACTTTTTTCACCTCTAGCAGTGATGCAGCGAGGGAGATTTTAGGGATAAAACCTCCTAGAATTATAAATAGAAAAAAGATAATGTCACAAACATTTAAAAAAAAAACATGTGCCCTAAAAATGAAGTCACAGAAGTATAATTAAATAATTAGACTGGTTAGTTACGTGAGTACGAACATTATCAACTGAGATACGCTGCAAAAGTCTTGGGAGTTCCAAATCGCTTTGCGTTAAAACTGCTAATTGTATGGTGACTTTTTATCCTAGGTTCTGACATTACGTCCTCATAGCGAGTAGAAAGAGATAGCCTTCGAATGTTATTCAGTTCGCATTGAATCGAACTCGACTTACTATATTTAATTTTTATAGTACAGTAAAGTAATCAACAGAACCTTAAATATTTCTGTATGCATAGTTTTTCATGCTATTTGAATCTTACACAGATGTACCTAATGTTGCACTCTGTCTTTCGATCCGTATTTAATAAATTTCGTACTGTTTAATGCAGTACTTTATTAAAATTTTAGAGCCAATTCAAGAATTAAAACCTGAAAACCTATCTACCATCTGTAGACGAAACGAAACCTCGTTTAAAAGCGCTTCATAACCTCTAAAGATGAACTGACTTATTATTCTGGCTTTAATAAAATGTGTGGACAACCATGTTTGCGCATCCCATAGCGCGATTTTGAAATTCGTATCTCAGGAGAATATTTACGGCACCGAACCCACTCCCCCAGAGGGTCGAAAAAAATTGACGAATTTTGTTAAACTCTTAATTTTTAAGTTATTTTATTATTTTTAGCTGTGTACGGTAATTTAGGCCTAGTAGTAACCCTTTTTTAAATATAAAAATAGGTTTATTACACAACGATTGCGATAACGTTTGAAATATGAAATACAGGAAAATCAATTCAGTCAATAAGTACCCTATCTTGTAAGTAAAGCGTATTCATGGTGTTGTCACACGTTTTTCAGCCACTTTAAAGATAGTGAGTTGATTAGTTTTAACTTACTTTTTCTTTTGTATGAAGCCGACTCGACCGAACCCTTCCCCCCCCCCCGACAAATTATAGATACGCCACTGCTCTGAGGGGCTGTAGCAAAATGAGTAATCGATTTAATTCCATTTATTGCAAAAAAAGCAAAATTACAAATAGGCCTACGTACTCACTAAGGTGAAGTTTTAAAATATTTGTTCAGTGAACATTATCAGCGTCTGCCGAAGACGGGTAAAATGTGTGTCGCAGTTTCTTGGGGTCGTTTGTTTTATTTTTATTTCAAGGAAAGGTGTCTTTATTGTTTCATGACGTTGTTAATTTTAGTTGGGTCTATCTATTAATGTAACCATCATGTTTTGATACTCACGTCTTGATTACAACATAATGAAGAACACATAACGCGTTCTTATCTTGAAGTTTTTGTTGCTGTATTCAGTAAAGTCTAAACCCCCGAGAACTTCCGCACACCCCCCTCCAGAATGAATCCTGCCTGCGGCCCCTGTCCTAAAGAAATAAATTCTACACATGATTAAAATTTTGTAAAAATGTTACTGAGCAGCCTACAGAGAACTTTGAAAAAGATCATCCAAGTTCAATGAAAGTCACTTTGTAAGCCCGATTTATTCTAGTACTGTCTTACAACACTGAAACTTAATTTTTAAGAGGATTCTTAACCAGTGATAAAAAAATAAAAATCTACTTTTTTTTTAGATATAACAAACTTTCCTCTATGAACAATGTTTTTTGTTAATATTCTGTCACAAAGTGAGGAGAATTCAGTTTCATCTTTTTCAACTTTTTTAGTTCCATATCTAAGAAAGTACTGTTTTCGCTTCTTTAAAGCCCCTTTTCAAGTTATCGTAAATTTGAATAGGCTGGAATTTTAAACTCATTGGCTTCATTGACTTTAACGTCTTTATTAAAAATATATAACGCAACACTACTAACAAAACGCGAATACTACTAGCCTACATAACTAGGCTGCATCGGAAATTATCTACAGAAAAACACCAATAAGTGATAACGGTCAGACGACCCCACTGATGTTTTTCTTGCCAGATTCGAAATGGAATATATTAAATTTCTTATATATAACTCAGGAATACGGTATATTTCCGTGCCAAAGTACAGTGACCTAAAACAAAATACAATACTATGAAAACGTTTGTAATAAATTGGTTACAAACTAAGCCATGTTTAGTTAAATTACTTAGACCTTGTCTTTATCAATCCGACGTTAAAACGAACCAAAGTCACGTATAGGTGGACACGTGTTGTGGCTGCTGCCAGACCTTATTTAACTGCCACCGAGGTAGTAAAACATTCCAGCCCAGCCAAGCAGACTTGTTTTTATGACCGACAACAACATACGTTTAAGAAATTATGAAAGACCAGCAGTTTTATTGAAAGGGAAGAAAAATCACGTTCAGGCGTGATTGCTTACTTTTACGACTACCTTTTAAATATCAGAGTACTGTTGACATTACACTTTTTGAAAAGAAATAAAAACTCGTGCAAGCAGATTACATTCCAGAAAATATTGGTAAGAAAGGAAGAAAATAAATACAACAGCCAACCAAATTTTACTGTTTTATGATAAATTATTTCTTGATTTTTTTAATACGTACCACGTACTTGAAATACAAATGTAATTTACTTTTCGTTATCGGGTATATCTTCAGACCGACAGACACTGCCAGATAACAGAGTTCACAAAATGGTCCTCGGTCTCATGATGTTTCAAAATGTGTGAGGAAGCGCTTCCTCTGACTATTCGTCTTCATATTATGTCGAAGCCAAACCCAGCTTATGTATCGGTGAAATCAAATTAAATAAATAAGGAAAATATCCATTATCCGCCTGGCAGCGAGAAAAAGTTAATAGCAAATAAAAATAATAACATTTCACATTTTATTTAATAAATAAAGAATACCCATTTAGGAAGAGTAGTTATTTTTTTTACGCATACTGTTAATACCATTTATTAGTCAATACATTAGACCTATATAAAATCAGATTGTAAAAATAAAAAATGAAAAACCTTTAAACGTTACAATGACAAATAATCTCTATATCTCACTTGCCCTCTCACTCTCACTCTCTCTAACTCTCTCTCTCTCTCTCTCTCTCTCTCTCTCTCTCTCTCTCTCTCTCTCTCTCTCTCTCTCTCTCTCTCTCTCTCTACAATAACGTGACAGCGCCTTAGCCAACGCCTTTACATCTCTGAAGACATCTCACACCCACAACAATTTGCCTCGTGTAGACCTATTCCAATCTCCGTCTCCCTTTCAGTTCTTCCCATTCGCTGTACCCACCATCACTAATCCCATTAGTCCTGGATGTCTCAAACAACCTCTCTCGCCTTGTCATTATAGGCCTACTTCTCAACAAGCTTCTCCATTCTCCCACTATTTCCAGAATCCGTGTTCCTTTGTTATTTTGGCCACCCACTTGATTTTCTACATTCCCCTGTAACACCGCATTTCCGATGGTTCTCTTTCTCGACTTTCAGTTTTCCCTGTTGTTTAGGTTTCGTATCACAGCACAGTGCAATCCTGTAGACTTACAGCTTCAGGAATTACTACTTAATTCCTAATTGAATATTTGAGAGTCACAAATTTTGTATACTTTAAATAAAAGCCTTTATGGCTTGCGCTGTACTGCTTTTCATGTCCCTTTTGCCTCGTCCATTCCTTGTCACCTTCCAAGTTTTGGTCGAATTTATTCACTTAAGCCTACTCTACGTTATCTTTCCGGAACAACAGTGAAAGAATCCCCACTTTCGTTTTAGAGTTTGCATAACGTTTGTTGATTTTTAAGTCAAATTCTTCTCCTAATTTGTCTATACCATTTATTACTTTTTCTAAATCTTCCTTGTTTTCTATGAGTAACGAGTATTAAGGGTTTTGTTCTCTCTCCCTGAACTACCATTCCGGTCTTACATGTCTCGTTTATTAATTTATTGCCTCTTCACAAACACACACACACACACACACACACACACACAAACAAAGATGATTGTATTGCACGCTTATAAGAAGGGTCACGCATTTTCTTTATTCCTTTTTAATTTTTGTTATTTTTTTTTTTAAGTAAAACGAAATTTTAATGTTCCCCTCTTTTTAAAACGCAATCTTCATTATTTCGCCTCGCCTCACGATACTCCTCTCTACACTAATGTTTGAACTTAATTCGAATAAGCTGAAAAAGTTTTAACGGTCTGGTTACAAATACTTTGAACACACAAATACACGCACATGTACGTAGCGTCGCTTATAGATATTATTGAGCCGTCAACGTGGGGCGCGTGGGAGATTTATAAGTATGGTGAACTCGGGTATACTCGTGATAGTGGTAATCTCGTGATACTTTTTGTGAAGCTTGTCACGTTTTAACCAATGCTCCCACAAATACCTAGTTTCTCCAGTTGTGTGCAGCGCATTCTAGTGTTCAATATTTGACATATTGTAGGCGCCAGTGCGACACGTGTGTATTGTTTTGCAACGTTTTGAAGTGAAAGGTAAGGAATATTTCTTATATGTCTGTATCTGTTAATAGGACGTGCATTTTGATTCTATCATAACTGTAATTCACTATAGTATGTATCAAATTTAGTCTTAAATTATCGGTTAATACATACTGAATGCGGTGGTACATATTTTGATAGGTTATGGACGGCATATGCGTTGTAGGACTTTACCTCCGGATCGTAGTTTCTTAAATGTTATGTGTTGTTTTCCAAGTAAAGACGCTTCCTAGTAATGTACAGATTTATTTAATTTTTGACATTTACTTCTGAAAAAGACTTCCATTAAATATACCTAAATCTTCTAAATTGTTTTCTGCTAAAATGTTCGATAGTTTATATTTCCTGGATATGATTTCTCCGTACGATTTTAATATTAATGGCGTTTATAATTTCATGTTTTTTGACAGCATGATTTTAGCTTTATTTTATTTATGATTTTAGATGTCACGAGTATGCCTGACGTATCACGACATTGCCTCAATCCAGGTGAAGTCGTGATATGATGAGTATAGCGGAGTGTTGTCACGAGATGACCTGGAATATCACGAGATTACCAAGCAAGAACATTGTTTCTAAACTTAATTAAAATAAATGTAATTATGTTGTTTTATCCAACAAAAGGTTTAGTGCGATTAAGTCATTAGAAACAATTCTTTCCAAATATTAAAACAGAAAAAAGAATTAAAATTTGTTGGATGGCACAATTGGTATTTTATACACTTTATCACGAGTTTACCATATTGTGTAATTGTTTATGTCACTGTTGTAGTATATTTTGGAACTTGTATTATAATTGTATTTGTGTATTTTATTTATTGTTGTGTATTTCACCACTGGGTCTGAACAAAACAATACGGAGGGAAGAAAATCCTGTCATGAAATAATAATTATAATGACAATAAATAAGTAAATAAAGAGCACTAAATAAATAACCAGTAGAGTCACGATTTACACAAAACGACGAATTTTAATTTTAATGAGAAACGGAATTAATAGGAAATAATATTAGTTATAGAGGAAAGATAAGTACACTTTCTTATTCTTATAGGGAAATGTCAATAAACATTTTCAGGGTTCCGCAACAAGATGGTACACTACTGTTCGAGATCATTTAACAGACTACGAACAATTTAAGGAACCATTTGAGAACCGATACTGGAACACACATACCCAACGACGGGTTAGAGACCAGCTGGAGTTTGGCAGATTTTAAATCGGTGGGAGACTATGTACGGAAGACGACATTATACAACAGGTACAAAGAAGTGAACATTAAAGAACTAAATTTACAGAACATGAGCTAGCATTAAAACCAGTGCCGGATTTAAGCATAAGCTATATAGGCTGCAGCCTAGGGGCCTGCACCACAAATAAAATAAAAAAAATAGTCAACTTGCATAAAAATTATTTGGTTCATGTTTCGGACCGCGGTCAGTTGCGGCGTTTTAGTAAAAACCCCGGTAAATTGCGGCCACGTGAAATATTGAAACCGGTCAGTTGCGACCCGGCCAATTGCGACCAAGAGAAACAACGAGAACACCCCTTTCTCCTCATCCGAGTATATAAATTGATCCATCCGAACTTTGACACCAATAATTGGGGTGGAATGAAGTGGAGTGGAATGATTTGGATTGCCTATCACCCGCGCCACGGCTACCGTCCTTTGCAGTGGCAGTGGGCGGTTTCCGTTCGTCTCCAGGTAGAAACGGACTCAGTCGCAGTGTTTTTGGACAGGTAAAATCGTGCGTAATTACTGTAACCTATTTATTTAGATGTAAATAGTGATAATGATTATCGATTATTATTTTGGAATTTATCGTATATAAATTAAACTTAGAAACATTTGTTTTTAACTGTACATTTATTGACATTGATTTTTGGTTTTCTTGTTTTAGGTTTTCAACGCAATCACTCTACAAGGTGACCAGGTGAACTCTACAAGGTGAAGAACCGAGTTGGAGAGTCATACACACATCAAGGACTGGACTGCGAGCGAAACACAGGTATGTTTTTTGTGTATTACAAGTTATCATTAAGATGGAGGTTATGCAAAACGAAAAATTTTTACCTCTGTTAATTTCAGCGATTGATAAATTAACATTTAATCCTTTAGTCGCGAATAGTATTTGCTCGATGAAAAAATATATTAGTTGATCTCAGAAATCTAACATCTAGACTATAAAGATATCTGATAAACAAAATCGGTTTTAATTTGTTTTATTAATTTTTATTTCCAGTAATGCGTGTTCGTATGTATACGAAGAGACGACTGAGGATAGGGATAACCTAGTTTCCGGTGTGGTTACACGTAAAATGAAAGTAGGAGCGAAACAGAAAAATAAACTTGGATTATCAATTCACACAAAAATGAAGTTTGACAACAGCAATATTCGACAATGGGAGAGTTTCGGATTGAGATGTAAGTAGCCTACTTTGTACAATTTAATTCAACTAACGTTATGCTATGTTCAAATATTAAAAGATAACACATTGCATTTTTGTTAATTTTTTAATCGTATTTTCTAATTTTTTTTTTTTTTCAGGTTTTCTGCAGTTATCTAAATTAGAAAGACTTTCAAAGACCACGTCTTCGAAGGTAAGTAACATAATGCAATTTATGCGTAGTGAAAAGGGGAAACCTCTATTAATATGCGACAATTACAAATACAGATTTAAAAGAGAATTAAAAAACGAAATACAGAGATGGGATTGCGCAAATAAGACGTGCCGATGTTACTTGAAAATTAATTCGAGTAACATTATTGTGGAAAGCTTTCGTGATCACAATCACGATAAACTAGATGGTAAAACAATTAACAGACAAAAATTAGAAAATTCGTTAAAACGGAAAGCAATCCAAGACATTTCAAGTAAGCCCTCGAAACTCGTTCACGAGGAATTAAAAGAAGGGGACGTCGAAACGTTGTCATCGAGAGATGTTGAATTAGTAAAAAGGGTCACACGACGAGCTAGACGATCGGTGCACCCCAATTTACCTAAAAGCCGTCATGAAACACACAGCGCACTCGACACCATGAGCATAGTCACTAATACCGGGGAATCGTTTCTATTAATAACTGCTTGTCGCTGTCATCAATCACTGGCACGGAGGCTCTCCGCCTCGCGGGGAGCGACCGACGCCCTCAGGGCGTCTGCTGACTGGACTTGAAACGGGCAACATCTGTTGCTCGAATCGGTACCAGCGGCAGTGCATTCAACAAATAACAGTTATACTCCCCCGCCTTCTCAGTTAACTGGTTGGCGGGTTCCTTTTCCAGTTTTAGGTAACCTGTCGACATGTACCAGCACTATGTTTACTTCTGGCAGCCATTGGACACGATCCAGATGCTGCAATCAAGCCACGGGCGCAAAGACACCCCGCATCCATAATGCACTGCAGTCAGTACAGTTGCTCCTTGTACAACCCACTCACGTAATCTACTTGACGAGTGTGTTATTTTCTTGTCAAAAAATGAATTGTCTTGATACTGAATTGGAGAAATTGATACCATGCGCTGTAAGCAAACCATTTCTTTGGTATGCGAAGCGGGTGGAGGATTTCAACTCTGAAGAAAAAGATATATGGGAGACCATCGCCAAAACAGTGCGGCCCGAGTACGAGAAACTAACCGACAGGGATAAATCCGATTTTAGTAAGTAATTAGTTATTATGTCTGAATTGTTTGGTTAGTTTTTTTTTAGCTTTACCGGTTCAAAAAACATTTTTGTCTACAACTAGCATGCCTTGTATATCTCTCCAAGATTAAAAACATAACTCCAAGGGAGTAATAAATATTCACATTTATAGAGACAATGAACACTAATATATATTTTTTTACAACTTCTTAACAATATAATAGTGATTAAATATACAATGAGAAATCATGAGCATGACATACTACGTATCATACACGATGGTGTGTCAAAAAAATTAATAGTAGCTGAAAACGTCTTACAATTCACCAAATAATATGACCAGTTATTAGTACTTTATATTAGTAATTAGTATATATTTTTACTATGCTGAACACACACACACACACATTAAAATGTCGCATATAGTTGGTTCCTTAAAACAGTTTTTTTGTCTTTTTTTAGGTAACACGTTATTCAGGATTTGGCGCGCCCGTCGCCTTACTATTGGCTTATCCCTGAAACTTGCTCAAGAACACCTACAAACGATTGAGAACAACGAAGGTCCAACCTCTACACCTGGTTCAACCTCTACACCTGGTTCAACCTCTACAAACCCCTTAAACGCGCCTCGTGGTACAACCTCTACACCTGGTTCAACCTCTACAAACTCCTTAAACGCGCCTGATGGGCCACGTCATCAAAAGGTAGTGAAAGAAATCACTTGGTATATACATTTCTTCAAAGGGATTCGAGGTTCGTTGAGCGGACTAAATGATGAAGAAATTCTCATATTCCAAACCAACGCATTGAACACTTTATACAACATACACCATCAAAGGTCATATTCTAAACAGCACATTCGCCCCTCTTACCACCCTTATAAATCCTCTTTAGGTGTAAATAATAATGTCCCAAAACCCCAACCGGAACCAGAGCCTGCTGTCGCGGCTGACTCCGACAGTAATGAAGTCAACGTTCCCATGTCAATACATATTTGTTTTTTCTAATCTTTGTTTTAAAGAAAACACACACTGGATACACGATGAAGAAATCATGACACGCAAGAAATTTTACAACATCTATAATATGGAAAGTAAATTTCTTTTTTCTTTTTCGAAAAGAAATACAAATTCTCTTTTTAAAAATAAACAATATATTAACTTTATAATTGAGAGTTTTTCTTCGAAGAATTTCGATATAAGTAATGATATATTATGCTATAGTAAATCCTTGTCAACGTCGAAGAAAAGAAAAGCCCCCAATTACAACAGGAAGAACAATAGAAAAAAGTTTAAGAACATAATGTACGAAAATTTAAAAAACGAAATAGATACATTAAACGATTATATTAAAACTGGCGATCAGAAGAACGACAATAATAAAGAAAAAGAAGAAACATTGTTATCGGCATATTTGAAAGTTGAATATTATTTACGAAATAAAACACTACTTCACGACATAAATGATTATAAACGTAAATCCAATAATAGTAATAAAATTTTCAAAACCGCTTTAAAAGAATTTATCGAGAAACACAGTAATCTATATTTAATGAAAAAAGTTAATCCGTTTTTTAATAGATATTATCAAAACGAAGACGATGATTATTTCAAAATGTTACGCACAAACATTAAATATGGTTGTAAACACGAAGGTGGGTACAGTGTACAGTTCTTACAAACGCGCGCTAACGACGAAATCGAAAGTACTGTAAAAATTTGCAATTCTTGTAATACAATAATATAAGATGTTAAACAATGGAAAACGACTTTGATTTTCATCCTAAAACAGCCTTAATAATTATACAAACTATTATGATGTGTATATTTTTTTTCTTATCTATTGAAAGCGTGTTTTATGGTTTGGAAACGATCGCTGGAAAAATCGATCCCATCATACAGCACTGGACACAAGGAGTAAGGAAAGTTCAAGGCACAAACAATATGACGATACAATGATAAAACTACTGAAACGTTTTTAAAATGCCCGAACCACCAACACCATCACTTCAGAGTTTGATTGAGGCTCCGGGATGACGCCATCATGAGTGACATGTTTTCTATTGTCGTGCAGCTAACCTGACGATGATGCTCTTTAAAAATATCAGTAAACTTTATTACCTTTTTCGATACAAGTTTATACTATGTTACATATTTTATAAGGCTTTAAGAATGTAGACCTCCTTTGTAATAACCTGATGTAAACTTATACGCTAATATAAATATAAGTATATTTGTGTTTGTACAACTTTTGGATTGGTGCGTTCTGGCACCTCTAATTTTAGAAATCAACCACTCAACAGAACAATGAATATATACAGTAAAAATACGTCACGAACCAGAAGAATCTGAATAAGGATGAACACTAATGATCGTGAAAACATACCATCTAGCATTATGCTTTGCGAAGTGCAGCACTTGGTTTGAAGGCGTGGTGATAATTATCACATCACGTGGAAGGCACTGATCGGGCATTTTGAAGCGACGAATGACAATAGGAGTCTGAAAACAATGGTTGAGTGGATATCACAAGCTATCGGAACGGAAGGTAGGTCAAGAACAGACGACGGCGTTCTGAAAGACGCTAAAACAGTGGGAAGCGAACGACTTAACGAGACATAAAACATCCAATGACTGGAGGGCAGAGCTGGTTATACTGACAGTGACTTGATCAGTAGGTTACCGTTATCGCAAAGCCGCTGGTTACAATTAGTCTGTCGAGACGGTAACAACTCGGACGTTGCAATAAATATCGCATTAATCCAACTGCAGCTGCCCGGTTCTGTTCACTGTACTTCGCTACTCGTTTAAACTGGATTTTATTTCAAACACTAACGAGTACAAACGACGGTACAGTCATTCCCTTCCCCACGAGGAAACGGTGAAGCGCGACCATTTTCACGGACAAGTTAATAATTAATTCTTTAAATTGAGAAGACGTAGGTATACATTCCAATTAGTAATTGTTATTATTATAGCGTCATAGAAGTTGTGATAAATTATCCCTCTCTATTCTTGATTTATATGTAGTAACGCAAAATATTTATTAATATATTGTCCTCGTTTTCATTTATACCGCTCTATTATGGTCGCGACAAAAAACAACAATATATTAATACTAACGTAACACACCATATAATAATAATAATAATACAAGAAGTTCTTTTTAAAACGACGGGAAAGAGATTACAAACAATGTCAACATACATAATTTTTATACCAGGTTTAACAGGAAGCGTATTAAAACACGGACGCGATACGATATGGCCTCCCAAAACAACGGAATTTATATTCGGTATAAAAAAAGACAATTATAGAAAATTGAAATATTCACAGCTTCGTCCGGACAACATCATATACGATACGGAAGTTTTCGGCATACCTTATTGTTCGATATACCGATTTATAATTACAGAATTGCAAAAAGAATACGGTACAAACGTGGTAAAAGTTTTTCCCTACGATTGGAGAAAATCCGTTGAGGAAACGACCGAGGAATTGTTTTTATATTTAAAATCGCTTTTCAACGCAAAATACAATAATCATTTCTATTTGATAGGCCCCAAATGTGAGAGAATTTCCGCAATATCTTTTCGTGATAAAGCAATTTTTTTATTTAAAAGTACATTATACCAATGTAATTTATCGCCAAAACGTAACAGGAATTCTTTACTCATGTACTGGTATAACGACGCCTCTGTCCGACAACGTGTACACCGTACCTTCGTCGAGAGTGTACGTTTTACAAATAGATTTCCAGTTCAGTTTGTCGGCATGAATACGTATCTGATCGTTAGACAAAACGTTTCCGTTATCGCTCATTATATTCCAGTCCAAACGATCGCTGTATTTGTGTAAGAATTTATCGGTATATTTGGAACGGTTTGATAATATTGGCCAAGACATTCTGTCTATGAATCTTTCTATGAACTCTTCGGACAGGTGTTGGTGGGTTAACTTTTGATTCATGTCTATTTTCTCGTTATAGTCTTGTAAAAGTTGTTCACTCAATCTGTTACACACGACTAACGTATTCCAATCCATATGAACGTGAAACGTTCGTATCAGATCTTCGTCGATATTTTGAAAACAGATAACGGATTTCCAATCTAAAAACAAGCGAAACTTAGAGTAGAAATTTTTACAGTAAATAGTGTTATACTGCGACAACAGTTTCCAACGGATTTTGTGTTTGAATTTTTCACAGAATTCCATACATCCGTATTCCGGTTTTAATATCATAGTTAAACTACACAGTCCCCACATTTTCGGAGTGAAATATTTTACCATTTTGTCGTGCAGAAGATTGTAATACGTAGAAAGAATTTCTAACATTAAGGATTTTTCGAACGTTTTTTTATTCAGATCTACTTTTCTCAGCAAATAAAATAAATCGTTTATTCTGTTTCCTTTCGCATATGTGTTTGTAACATTTTTCACTAATTTGTAATATACGACCGCATCTTTATTATTATTATTATTATTATTAGTTTCGTAGAAAATATTGTTTTCAAAACTGTCGGAAGAAGACATGTCTGGTTTTTTCCTTATTGTTCTTAGTGATAATACGTTTATCTTATATAAACAATGTATTTGTTTTGTAACAACCACTCTGAACTTTGTGTTAAAATTTTAAATCGCATTATTATCGTTGGATCACCGCGTGTTGACGGCAGTATTGGTGATGGGAGCGGAATCGTTTCTAAATTGTTTTGGTAATATACGTAACAATCCTTTAAGTTTGTGTTGTTTTGTAAGGGTATTCGCAGTAATCGTGTTGTTAGTGTTGTCGTTGTTGGTGACCTGTTCTTCTAAAAATCGATTGATCATGTTTTGGTGTACAACTATGTTGCGATTTTTGTATTCTCGCCGTTCATAATACAATTGTAACGCTTCGTCTTCCGAACCATTCGCACAGGTTGTTGTTAAAAAATTGTGCGACAAAACAAAATTTATCCGTTGTATGGATTTGTTTTTCGTAGATTCGGAAATAGATTTATGATTATCCCAGTACTGTTTAGTGTTCATCGGAGAAAAAGTATTACCGTAAATCGACGATTCTCGCTCTAACGAATTCAGACGCGAAACGTGTATAGATATATAATTGTTGGCGTCTAACACTATCATTTGTTTAGTCTGCGTCGGAGCCAATATGCTGTCCAAATTGTCTTCGGTTAAATGACCTACGAATCCGACCAACTGCGTTTGTTTTCTATCGAAGAGTGGATAACCAAAAGGCAGTTTATAAGGAAAATAGAAAGTCGAATGTGTACTCCACAATAAAGTGTTATCGAAAATTTGAAAATCTACGATTTCGGTATTCGTTTCCGTCACTATTTTATAGGATTTATCGCTATTTAAATACACGCTGTAACACTGTTCGGTGTACGTCGGTAAGTGTATTACCGAACGTAAAGACCCGTAACAGTACAAGTGTCCCGCCGTCAGCAGGCCCCGTTGAGCATCGTTCCACACGTCAACGGCACAAGCCGCCGTATTTTTATGTTTTTTTTTATCTTGAAAATAACAATAATCGTTTTCTACCGTCCACTGATAATCGCCGTATTTGTATACGGCTTTATCTTTGAACAGATTTTCTTTATTGTCCAATATTTTCGGTACAATATCGGTTCTATTATACGTCGCCATGTCCTCTTTCTTATATATAAGAAGAGGTAATCGGTGTAAATAATTATTATTTTGCTACTGCTGTTGTTGTTGTAACGTTATGGCGTCTAACGGAGAAGCCACGACTAGTGCTACTGACGAACGTCCGACAACAACAACAATAACAACAACCGACAGTTTGTTAAGAAAGAAAATTCGTATAAGCGATTTAGCGTTAAATCTGTGTGGAGATCTGTTGTCCATTTTATATTATAAAAAGTTCAATTTAGACATGAACATTGACATAGAGTTACCAGCTTTTAGCGATAAGAGCGCCGATTATCGGACCATAAAAAAAGGTGTATCGGAAGAAATAACGATGATGTTGTGCGATTATCTGTCTTTTATTTTGAACGTGAGTAAAAAAAAACTATTTAAACAAATACCACGATAAAATATTTAACATTGTCGACGATTCGTTGTCTGAATTCTAAAAATCCGAAATTATGAAAGACGCCAACATATTCAATGGCAATTACGACGAAGATTTCAGAATTAAAACGGGCCGAAAAAAAGAAAAAGAAAACGATAATCTAACGTACGAACAAATGGAAAAATTCATAATACAAAAAGAGACGTTATACAATAAAACAAAACTACAGAAATCGCTATTAACGCAATTTCTCGCTTTATTGTTGGTAAAATTATTGGAAAACTATAAACATTATATGGAATTGTTGTTTTAAATATACTCAGTGTTTGTACGTTCTTTTCCTTTTTTTTTTAAATCTAACAATAAAGATACCATATAAATCATTGTATTATAGAACCGTTCTTTTAAATATAACAGAACTGTACAAAAAAACCGAGTGTTGCCTACACGTTATTGCAAATTTTTCCCGAACAATATATATAAATTTTCAAAACTATTTTTTTCTATAATTTTACTTTCCTCTATGTGACAAAGAAAAATTAAGTACAATATAGAAAACAGATCGTAATACTTTTTATTTTTTATTATTTTCCGATTACTGTCATCGGTTTTGTTGTAATATACGATCAGTACCAGTTTATAAATGTAATACAATAATCGTGTGTTTTTTATTATTTTGTTATCCGTTTTGTCTATAAGGTTTTTTAAAATTCTATAAATCGAAGGCATGTTGGTTTGCATACTCTCTTTGCCGTCCGACTTGAAATTTATATTCCACAAATTGCGTACGCATTCCAATACCGGATTATCCCGAGAACAACTTGTAACGTCTTTTCGCCGCGTTACAAATCCAGGGAACCCCTCGTAATTAAACTCCGTTAATTAGATGGGCTGCCTACGTTGTAACAGAATTGATCACAAATAATTAATGTAACAAATTACTTACTAACTGTGTAAGGAAACAATGGCAAGGTATACAATTGATTTAAGCACTCCTCATATGTGTGTAACAAGAAGACTTCTCTTTATTTAACATTTAAAAAACATATACTGACAGATCCCATGACTTTACTAATTCAATTATTAGGTTATTTAAAAGGTTTCTTTAAACATTGAGATCAAACTTGATTTTATATAGCTATACCTCGGATCCGGGTCAACTTTCTGTATTTCTGTAATTAAGACTTTTAATTATACTCATTTCATGATATTAGCTTGCAAGACTTTCTTTTATTCAACCATTGGAAGAATGGTATTATGGCTTGAATTATATTACTCTACATTAGCATATAAACTGTTACAACGTATGAAGTTAGAATAGTTACATGAAATTCTTAGATTTAATTTATAAGTCTTTACAAAGTTAATAGTTTCTGAAAAGTCTCTTTCAAGAAGTGTTGTGTGACAAATATTAGTAACCCTCGATAGACAGGCTATCGAGTCACCTTTTAATTGGTATGCAGAAGACTCGTTCTGGGGTATCCATCTTGGGAAACAGGAACAGCTACGTCGTCATCTCGGTCCGGCCTTCCTCTGTAAAGGGCTCCAAAAGTTCGCAGGTTGAACAATATGTCGTGTAGATATCTACGATGATCTTGTAGATTCTCGGATGTCCTGATCTGCATATTCTGTCACGTGCAGTAGAGTTTGTGGCTTCTGATAGTTCACATCTCCGGGTATGACTTTGGAATTGTTGTTATTTGTTGAAGCACGTAGTCATCTTGTGTTACACTCCTTTTTTTTTACGTTTCGATTTTTTACTTTAAATTTCTAGTCTATTTACATGACTATATTAATTAACACATCCAGATGCTTTAAACAGCTACATCTGGTACACCATCTTAAGGTGAGACAAAATGTAGTTAACATATTTTAAGCGCACAGCTCCTACGTCTATACTGTACGAAGTCACCATTGCAAAAGAGAGAAATTCCGCTCCCTTCGCCTGGTACTGGGCAAAAGTTAGTGGGACAATTTCCGCGCGAGAATATAGTTCCTAACTATATTTAAGTTAACATTTTTTATTTATCCAAACTATCCCTAAACAAATATACATAATTTAAATCAGTTGTTTTAGCGACTATTTATGTCTTCAGATTTTTTTATTATTAACATTAATTTTTTTTTCTTATTCTAACTCACACAAGATTCGGAAAGCATGTCGAGTCTGGAATCAACAGGACAGCGCCTGCTTACAAGCAAAGGGTTAAATTCGATATTAATAACTCTTTACAATTTTTCTTTTTATTAGAGTATCTTCTAAATAACTAATTAATTACTGCTTCCTCTCATACTGAGTACATACAGGTATTTTATATTAATACAGTGAGATTTAAATGGCTTAAGAGCTCGCAACCTTAATTTTTTTTTTAATTTTTATTTTCTTGATTATTTCTTTTATTTAAATCGTCACATACTCCACCGCTTAAATTCCACGCTACGGTTAAGCTTTTTGAGTCTAACTCACTATTGGGCACTGGGATATTGAATGGGGTTAGTGTGTGTAATTTCTTTCACATAGTTGTTGTACACTTTACAACGTTGTCCACATAGTTATTACCTATAGTTACAACACAGTACACTTTATATTCTTATGAACTACCTTTTTTTTACATACTATTTACACTAAATATTTACACAATTAAAACACAAAACTCTTTCTTATCTCTATCACTTAATTTTACTACCGGTTTTTTGTTTGTCTTACTCTCTCTTCTATAGAGTAACTTTCTAAATCTTTACTATTTAGAATTCTATCTTTTCTTCTGTGAGTCCTATATAACTCATGTAGTTAATGAGTGTTAGTACCCATCTAATTAATGATTATTCATTCATGCATGCTTCGCAGAACTGGAACTCAGGTTGATCAGGCCTCGTTTCCAAACTCTACGTTTTACTTTTTTTTTTTTACGTGGATTCAGAAATATAATTTTCTTTACTACCTAGTATTCCTTTTTTTTTTTTTTTTGTTATACTCTACCGTCACTTCTTCTTATACAACTTTAGTTGCGAAATATGCGTTCTCCGCACATATTTCTGAGTTGCAGGTTCGCACAGGGCTACTGTAACTGGAGTTAGGTACTTTTGGATTTGGTAAGGGCCACACCATCTGAATGATAGTTTCGAGGTGGTCTTATCAATCGCACTACTAATGGGGTGAGTCTTGTACATTACTAAGTCACCTACTTGGTACCTGACTGAGTTGCTATGATTACCTTTCTCGTGGTATCTTCTGGATTTTTCCAAGCTTGCTCTCAAGTTAGAGCGGGCTTTGTTCCATATTCGCTTTATCTGCTTATCCGTTATTTGCGGAGGCAGCAGATCGTGTATATTCCATCTTGTGGACAAAGGGTGGTTTGGTCGATACTTGTATAGTAACTCGAACGGGGTCGACTTGTGACCTTCGTGGTAAGCTGAATTAAAAGCGTATTGAATCCAGGATAGATTTTGGTCCCACGACGTGTGATCGTTCGCATGATAGGCTATTAGCGCAGATTTGATGTTTCGTAGATACCTTTCAGCAATATTGCCTTGCGGTCGATACTCTGTAGTGGTTATATGGTCTATCCCTAACTTGAAACACATATTCCTAAATTCTTTTGCTTTAAACTGCGGGCCGTTATCAGATACTATACGTACTGGAGTACCGTAATCTTTAAATAATCTTTCCTGTAGTATTTTAACTGTTGTCGACGCTAATGCTCGTCGCATGGGATACATCCAAACAAATTTGGTGAACGAATCTACACATATCAGTAACATGGTATTTCCTGATTTGGATCGTGGATACGGACCTGAGAAATCTAGATAAAGTTTCGAAAAAGGGGTCTTTGGGATTTCTGATATCAATTGGCTTACTTGAGTATTTCTGGCGGGTTTGCTAAGGGCGCATAATGAACATTTCTTTACGAAGGTAGCTATTTCGCAGTTCATATTGTTCCAATGATATTCCTTTCGAATACGATGTATCGTCTTATTGATTCCCATATGGGCTCCTATGGTAGATGAATGGAAGTATTCCATTAGCATGGGCTTAATTACATCCGGGGCTACTTTTCTTAATTCCTTTCCGTCTCTTATTTTGAGACACAGTACATTCTTACTCAATACGTACTTCTCGGATTTAATACCTTGGGTAAGTTGTTCTATAATAGGCTTCAGTAAGGGGTCTTGTTGTTGATATAGGGCAATGTTTGTAAAGGCAAGGGGGAATTCAGTAATTACGGCGTTCGCACTTGCTATTTCCGGCTTCACTACGTTTTCGGAAGTTTTATTGGGTGACTGGAACATACGGGACAGGGTATCGGCGACTACATTTTGAGTACCTTTAATATGCTGCACTCTGAATTTGTAGCAGTTTAATTTCAATATCCATCTGCCAATTCGTCCTAATTGTTTAGGGTGATTCAATAACCATGATAACGCCTGATTGTCGGTTTCTAAAAGAAATTCTTTATGTTCTAGGAAGGGTTTAAACTTTTCGAATGCAAAAACAATTGCTAAACATTCCAATTCATATGCAGAATACTTTCTTTCTTGATCGCTCAGTGTTCGTGATGCATAACTAATTGGTAGTCTACAGTTATCTATCTCTTGGTATATCACTGCACCTAACGCTACACTGGAACTGTCGGTTTGCACGACGAATGGTTTTGTGAAATCAGCTAATTGCAAAACTGGGGGAGATATAATGCTTTCTTTAAGTTGCTCAAACGCGTTTTGATGTATTGAGCTCCATTCGAACTTTGTTCCCTTCTTTCGTAAGGAGTTTAGGGGTGCTGCTATTTCGGCAAGATGGGGAATGTATTTGTGGAAATAATTCACCATACCTAAAAATCGGGCTATACCTTTTGCATCTCGTGGGGGTGCAAATTCTCTAATAGCACGGGTACGTTCGGGGTCAATGCTTACCTTTCCATTCGCTTTCACTATGTGTCCTAAGAAAGAAAACTGAGGGACAGCAAAACTTACCTTATTTGGGTTCACCGTTAATCCTGCTCTTAGTAAACGAGATAACACTTCACGCAAATGTCTGAGATGTTGTTCCATTGATTCACTGTATATTACGATGTCGTCCAAATAGTGGTACACATATTTAAATTTAATGTCGTGAAATATCTTCTCCAATAGTCTACTACATACGGAACTTCCTTGAGATATTCCAAAGGGTACCCTAGTAAATTGGTACAAGTTAAAAGGAACTGCAAACGCGGTTAGACGTTTGGATTCTTCTGAAAGAGGTATTTGGTGAAAAGCTTGATTTAGATCCATTACCGTAAAAACCATTGCTTTAGTAAAATAATGAAACGCACTATGGATGTCTGGAAGAGGGATTGATTCAAATTCTATTCTTTTATTTAATTGCCTGTAGTCTACAACTAGTCGGTGTTTATCTGGTCCTTTCGGTACTAAAAAGGAGGGTGAAGAATATGGGGACGTAGAGGGTTCTATGACTCCTTGATCCAATAACTTATTGATATGGTTTCGCATGACTTCCATCTTGGGAGGCGACAACTTGTACGGGGGTAGTCGTATTACTTTCTGATCACTCAGATTAATTTTATACTCTATTAGGTCCGTCAGTCCTAGTTTTGGTGTAAGAACCGAGGAAAATTCTTTTATTAGTTTTACTACTTTGACTCTATCTCTTCGTTCTAGGTGAGATAAATCTGAATCTTGGTGTATTACATGTGCAGTAGATGAACAACGTTTATCTTCATTACTATCAAATTTATGTTTTCTTGCACGGTCAAATCTGAAATAAAATTCTCGCTCGTAGATGTCAAGAATCATTCCTGTCTTACTAATAAAATCTGCACCTAATATTAAATCAGGTCCTAATTCTTTACATACTAACATTGTAAATATCCAACTTAGGTTTTTTATTTTAACCTTAACGGTAATGCTCAGGTTTATATTTATTTTACGTTTATCAGCGGTAGCACACTTTATATTCACAGGTTGGTTCCGTTTTACTAGATGATGTTTAGCTAACATGTCCGCTAATTCTTGGCTGATTAAGCTTCTACTAGATCCCGAATCAATTAAGGTGATGGGGGATGTAACGCCTAAGTCGACTCGTATTAATGGTAGTAGATTTTTTTCCATTTACATCTATTAATCGCATTACACTTTTCACGAAATTCTCGCACATAGGGGTCGATTTCTTTCGCACCTTTTTTGTTTTTCACTTGATTACAGAATAATTCATTCTTATTATTATTACTGGTTTCTTTTAGTTTACCCAATTTTGAGTAGCTGCGGAAGACACAGGTTTTCGGGTCTCCCTGCCTTACATGTTTTTTTAATTGGGGTTATTCCGTTCCAATGGCTTACTTTTGCACTCTCTTCTTATGTGCCCATATTTGCCACAATTATAACAGGTGGGTTTTCTGCGAGGTGGGTACTTGGTTTCCGCTTTATCTGGGTTTACAGTTAACTTACCAGCTTTGCGCACATGGTGAGGTCTACTAGAAACTTGTCTTTCATACGAGGTTGTTACATCAGGCAGTAGTGCTCGCAATTGATGTCTATTAGTTCCAGAGGTTTTCATAGCTTCTCTATTTTGATCTGAGTACCATACATTTGAAGAATGGATACTGCACTGTTCTAGATCAGCAATAGTATTGGGTCTATTCATCAATGATAGTCGAGATCTTTCTTCGGGTGACACTCCTATTAAAATGGTGTCCACCAGTTGTGTTTCATTCCAGCTTACACGTAGTAGTCGAGAGGACTCCCTAATATCGGAGATGTAGTGAGCTAATCTCTCCTGATGTCCTTGTACTCGGAGTACTGTCTTCCTTTTTATTTCCTCATAGATGCCGGTGGGAATAAAGTATTTTATTAAAGAACTATGTAGCTCTTCTACTGGGAAAGTAGAGGTTAGGGCTTCTAGCACACGATTTTTTAACGGGGGTTTACACTTTGGTAACAGAACTTGTAAAATTTGCCAGTCATTCAGCTGCTGTAGATCCTTTATCTGAAGAAGATAACTAATAAATGTTAGTAACTTGGAAACATTTAAACCATCTGTATAAGGGATTTCGGATAAAATCTTCTCCACAGGGTGAGTCATTTTTTCGTATAGATCTGCGTTATAGTTCATAGGGGTAATTCCTCGATGAGGGTGATTAGATTCATTGGGGGTGTTGGTCAATTCATTATTTCCGGGACGAAACTGAAAATGCTCGGGAGGAGGGACATTTACATCTGTATCAGTTTTTGTTCTGGGTTCGCTTGCATTTGCGATACGATAGGTGAGTTCCGATCCGAGTTAGGCGGAGGTAAACCAATGGTGGGGGATTGTACTGGGGAGATGTGTAATTTCATTAATGATTTCTCTATTTCGTCCATCCTGAATGAATCGGATTTTCGTCTTAAATCGTTGATAATTGAAGGTAAGCGGCGTAGAGCTTCGTCTGCTAGCTTTTGTACATCAACGGGTATTTCTGTGAGATTCGGCCAGATCGACAAATTTTTTATTCGCCTGGTTAAATGCTCTATTCTCTGGGTAGTCCGCAAAATTTTTGCCGGAGATTTCTCGTCTTGGAGTGTTTGAGACAATAAGTATAGTTCACTATACTTGGCATTACAAATTTCTTTCTCGCTTTCATAATCGAGTTGGCTCAGATTGTTTAATTGCACGGGCGCATCAAATCCACATTCGCGAATTGAACTTCGTAATTCCGCGACTGTTACATCAGCATGGGGTAGTCCACGCAAAAGGGCTTCGTAAGACAGCTCGTCTTTTAATAACAAATCCGGGTTAAATTGGGCCATTTTGTTCTAACACATTAGCACGTACTTAAAATTAATACTAGTATATTACACATATATTACATATACATATAATAAATTCATAAGTAATCAATTTACACAAATTAGAAAAGAACAATTTCTCTTCTAAGGGAGAGACAGAAATCACACACACATATCTTTCAAGGTTAAATAGCCGATCAGCTGTTTACTGGAATGTAGGTCAGAGGGTGGCCTACATATTTAGTTAACAAAGGAGGGTTGAGCGAGTGTGTCAGTGAGAAAAGGGGGTTTACTCTTATTGTTCTCTACACAAAGCGACTGAATAACACAACTACTGTATACGTACTCTAAACAAGAGAAGGGGAGCACAGACGCTTGATTCTATTATTATTATTCCGCTTAGACAACACTTTGGCTTCGTTCATTCATAAACTTTTCTCAATTAAATAATTACTTATTTTGTTCACAAGTTTTAAATCACGAACTTCTACTTAATTACTTTATTATTATTAACAAAGTTATTTTTAATCAATTTTTTTTTTTATAACACATACTAGTGTATGTAAGCTAGATAGTTGGACATACACTGTGCAGAAAGATTCAGGAAACAACAGGTCATAGATTGTCGTAAACAAACCTGTTACAGATTGTTCGGTTGACCAAAATTGTTATGCTTGGTCACAATTCATGTATGCAAGTACTTACATCGAATTATGCAGGTTCCTACTGGCCTATATAATGCAAAAGCTACATGCATTGTATGACGCTAAGGATATTTTACTTATACATACTACCATCTACGTCACTTAATACACTAATAAATATGTTTTGAACATTACATTTATTAAAGTAACTTTCTGAGTGCATATATCAATATTATATATTTAGTTGTTGATCACACAATGTATCCACGCATAGTGAATGCAATTTTGTTTGCTTAAAACACCTTTATAAAATTTAGCAGAGTGGCGCACTTTTGTGACACTCTGTAAACAATTACCCTTTTATTTTTTTACAAGTAAGCAGAGTGGCGCAGTTTTGTAACGTCTTTTCGCCGCGTTACAAATCCAGGGAACCCCTCGTAATTAAACTCCGTTAATTAGATGGGCTGCCTACGTTGTAACAGAATTGATCACAAATAATTAATGTAACAAATTACTTACTAACTGTGTAAGGAAACAATGGCAAGGTATACAATTGATTTAAGCACTCCTCATATGTGTGTAACAAGAAGACTTCTCTTTATTTAACATTTAAAAAACATATACTGACAGATCCCATGACTTTACTAATTCAATTATTAGGTTATTTAAAAGGTTTCTTTAAACATTGAGATCAAACTTGATTTTATATAGCTATACCTCGGATCCGGGTCAACTTTCTGTATTTCTGTAATTAAGACTTTTAATTATACTCATTTCATGATATTAGCTTGCAAGACTTTCTTTTATTCAACCATTGGAAGAATGGTATTATGGCTTGAATTATATTACTCTACATTAGCATATAAACTGTTACAACGTATGAAGTTAGAATAGTTACATGAAATTCTTAGATTTAATTTATAAGTCTTTACAAAGTTAATAGTTTCTGAAAAGTCTCTTTCAAGAAGTGTTGTGTGACAAATATTAGTAACCCTCGATAGACAGGCTATCGAGTCACCTTTTAATTGGTATGCAGAAGACTCGTTCTGGGGTATCCATCTTGGGAAACAGGAACAGCTACGTCGTCATCTCGGTCCGGCCTTCCTCTGTAAAGGGCTCCAAAAGTTCGCAGGTTGAACAATATGTCGTGTAGATATCTACGATGATCTTGTAGATTCTCGGATGTCCTGATCTGCATATTCTGTCACGTGCAGTAGAGTTTGTGGCTTCTGATAGTTCACATCTCCGGGTATGACTTTGGAATTGTTGTTATTTGTTGAAGCACGTAGTCATCTTGTGTTACACTCCTTTTTTTTTACGTTTCGATTTTTTACTTTAAATTTCTAGTCTATTTACATGACTATATTAATTAACACATCCAGATGCTTTAAACAGCTACATCTGGTACACCATCTTAAGGTGAGACAAAATGTAGTTAACATACTTTAAGCGCACAGCTCCTACGTCTATACTGTACGAAGTCACCATTGCAAAAGAGAGAAATTCCGCTCCCTTCGCCTGGTACTGGGCAAAAGTTAGTGGGACAATTTCCGCGCGAGAATATAGTTCCTAACTATATTTAAGTTAACATTTTTTATTTATCCAAACTATCCCTAAACAAATATACATAATTTAAATCAGTTGTTTTAGCGACTATTTATGTCTTCAGATTTTTTTATTATTAACATTAATTTTTTTTTCTTATTCTAACTCACACAAGATTCGGAAAGCATGTCGAGTCTGGAATCAACAGGACAGCGCCTGCTTACAAGCAAAGGGTTAAATTCGATATTAATAACTCTTTACAATTTTTCTTTTTATTAGAGTATCTTCTAAATAACTAATTAATTACTGCTTCCTCTCATACTGAGTACATACAGGTATTTTATATTAATACAGTGAGATTTAAATGGCTTAAGAGCTCGCAACCTTAATTTTTTTTTTAATTTTTTTTTTCTTGATTATTTCTTTTATTTAAATCGTCACATACTCCACCGCTTAAATTCCACGCTACGGTTAAGCTTTTTGAGTCTAACTCACTATTGGGCACTGGGATATTGAATGGGGTTAGTGTGTGTAATTTCTTTCACATAGTTGTTGTACACTTTACAACGTTGTCCACATAGTTATTACCTATAGTTACAACACAGTACACTTTATATTCTTATGAACTACCTTTTTTTTACATACTATTTACACTAAATATTTACACAATTAAAACACAAAACTCTTTCTTATCTCTATCACTTAATTTTACTACCGGTTTTTTGTTTGTCTTACTCTCTCTTCTATAGAGTAACTTTCTAAATCTTTACTATTTAGAATTCTATCTTTTCTTCTGTGAGTCCTATATAACTCATGTAGTTAATGAGTGTTAGTACCCATCTAATTAATGATTATTCATTCATGCATGCTTCGCAGAACTGGAACTCAGGTTGATCAGGCCTCGTTTCCAAACTCTACGTTTTACTTTTTTTTTTTTACGTGGATTCAGAAATATAATTTTCTTTACTACCTAGTATTCCTTTTTTTTTTTTTTTGTTATACTCTACCGTCACTTCTTCTTATACAACTTTAGTTGCGAAATATGCGTTCTCCGCACATATTTCTGAGTTGCAGGTTCGCACAGGGCTACTGTAACTGGAGTTAGGTACTTTTGGATTTGGTAAGGGCCACACCATCTGAATGATAGTTTCGAGGTGGTCTTATCAATCGCACTACTAATGGGGTGAGTCTTGTACATTACTAAGTCACCTACTTGGTACCTGACTGAGTTGCTATGATTACCTTTCTCGTGGTATCTTCTGGATTTTTCCAAGCTTGCTCTCAAGTTAGAGCGGGCTTTGTTCCATATTCGCTTTATCTGCTTATCCGTTATTTGCGGAGGCAGCAGATCGTGTATATTCCATCTTGTGGACAAAGGGTGGTTTGGTCGATACTTGTATAGTAACTCGAACGGGGTCGACTTGTGACCTTCGTGGTAAGCTGAATTAAAAGCGTATTGAATCCAGGATAGATTTTGGTCCCACGACGTGTGATCGTTCGCATGATAGGCTATTAGCGCAGATTTGATGTTTCGTAGATACCTTTCAGCAATATTGCCTTGCGGTCGATACTCTGTAGTGGTTATATGGTCTATCCCTAACTTGAAACACATATTCCTAAATTCTTTTGCTTTAAACTGCGGGCCGTTATCAGATACTATACGTACTGGAGTACCGTAATCTTTAAATAATCTTTCCTGTAGTATTTTAACTGTTGTCGACGCTAATGCTCGTCGCATGGGATACATCCAAACAAATTTGGTGAACGAATCTACACATATCAGTAACATGGTATTTCCTGATTTGGATCGTGGATACGGACCTGAGAAATCTAGATAAAGTTTCGAAAAAGGGGTCTTTGGGATTTCTGATATCAATTGGCTTACTTGAGTATTTCTGGCGGGTTTGCTAAGGGCGCATAATGAACATTTCTTTACGAAGGTAGCTATTTCGCAGTTCATATTGTTCCAATGATATTCCTTTCGAATACGATGTATCGTCTTATTGATTCCCATATGGGCTCCTATGGTAGATGAATGGAAGTATTCCATTAGCATGGGCTTAATTACATCCGGGGCTATTATTCTTAATTCCTTTCCGTCTCTTATTTTGAGACACAGTACATTCTTACTCAATACGTACTTCTCGGATTTAATACCTTGGGTAAGTTGTTCTATAATAGGCTTCAGTAAGGGGTCTTGTTGTTGATATAGGGCAATGTTTGTAAAGGCAAGGGAGAATTCAGTAATTACGGCGTTCGCACTTGCTATTTCCGGCTTCACTACGTTTTCGGAAGTTTTATTGGGTGACTGGAACATACGGGACAGGGTATCGGCGACTACATTTTGAGTACCTTTAATATGCTGCACTCTGAATTTGTAGCAGTTTAATTTCAATATCCATCTGCCAATTCGTCCTAATTGTTTAGGGTGATTCAATAACCATGATAACGCCTGATTGTCGGTTTCTAAAAGAAATTCTTTATGTTCTAGGAAGGGTTTAAACTTTTCGAATGCAAAAACAATTGCTAAACATTCCAATTCATATGCAGAATACTTTCTTTCTTGATCGCTCAGTGTTCGTGATGCATAACTAATTGGTAGTCTACAGTTATCTATCTCTTGGTATATCACTGCACCTAACGCTACACTGGAACTGTCGGTTTGCACGACGAATGGTTTTGTGAAATCAGCTAATTGCAAAACTGGGGGAGATATAATGCTTTCTTTAAGTTGCTCAAACGCGTTTTGATGTATTGAGCTCCATTCGAACTTTGTTCCCTTCTTTCGTAAGGAGTTTAGGGGTGCTGCTATTTCGGCAAGATGGGGAATGTATTTGTGGAAATAATTCACCATACCTAAAAATCGGGCTATACCTTTTGCATCTCGTGGGGGTGCAAATTCTCTAATAGCACGGGTACGTTCGGGGTCAATGCTTACCTTTCCATTCGCTTTCACTATGTGTCCTAAGAAAGAAAACTGAGGGACAGCAAAACTTACCTTATTTGGGTTCACCGTTAATCCTGCTCTTAGTAAACGAGATAACACTTCACGCAAATGTCTGAGATGTTGTTCCATTGATTCACTGTATATTACGATGTCGTCCAAACAGTGGTACACATATTTAAATTTAATGTCGTGAAATATCTTCTCCAATAGTCTACTACATACGGAACTTCCTTGAGATATTCCAAAGGGTACCCTAGTAAATTGGTACAAGTTAAAAGGAACTGCAAACGCGGTTAGACGTTTGGATTCTTCTGAAAGAGGTATTTGGTGAAAAGCTTGATTTAGATCCATTACCGTAAAAACCATTGCTTTAGTAAAATAATGAAACGCACTATGGATGTCTGGAAGAGGGATTGATTCAAATTCTATTCTTTTATTTAATTGCCTGTAGTCTACAACTAGTCGGTGTTTATCTGGTCCTTTCGGTACTAAAAAGGAGGGTGAAGAATATGGGGACGTAGAGGGTTCTATGACTCCTTAATCCAATAACTTATTGATATGGTTTCGCATGACTTCCATCTTGGGAGGCGACAACTTGTACGGGGGTAGTCGTATTACTTTCTGATCACTCAGATTAATTTTATACTCTATTAGGTCCGTCAGTCCTAGTTTTGGTGTAAGAACCGAGGAAAATTCTTTTATTAGTTTTACTACTTTGACTCTATCTCTTCGTTCTAGGTGAGATAAATCTGAATCTTGGTGTATTACATGTGCAGTAGATGAACAACGTTTATCTTCATTACTATCAAATTTATGTTTTCTTGCACGGTCAAATCTGAAATAAAATTCTCGCTCGTAGATGTCAAGAATCATTCCTGTCTTACTAATAAAATCTGCACCTAATATTAAATCAGGTCCTAATTCTTTACATACTAACATTGTAAATATCCAACTTAGGTTTTTTATTTTAACCTTAACGGTAATGCTCAGGTTTATATTTATTTTACGTTTATCAGCGGTAGCACACTTTATATTCACAGGTTGGTTCCGTTTTACTAGATGATGTTTAGCTAACATGTCCGCTAATTCTTGGCTGATTAAGCTTCTACTAGATCCCGAATCAATTAAGGCGATGGGGGATGTAACGCCTAAGTCGATTCGTATTAATGGTAGTAGATTTTTTTTCCATTTACATCTATTAATCGCATTACACTTTTCACGAAATTCTCGCACATAGGGGTCGATTTCTTTCGCACCTTTTTTGTTTTTCACTTGATTACAGAATAATTCATTCTTATTATTATTACTGGTTTCTTTTAGTTTACCCAATTTTGAGTAGCTGCGGAAGACACAGGTTTTCGGGTCTCCCTGCCTTACATGTTTTTTTAATTGGGGTTATTCCGTTCCAATGGCTTACTTTTGCACTCTCTTCTTATGTGCCCATATTTGCCACAATTATAACAGGTGGGTTTTCTGCGAGGTGGGTACTTGGTTTCCGCTTTATCTGGGTTTACAGTTAACTTACCAGCTTTGCGCACATGGTGAGGTCTACTAGAAACTTGTCTTTCATACGAGGTTGTTACATCAGGCAGTAGTGCTCGCAATTGATGTCTATTAGTTCCAGAGGTTTTCATAGCTTCTCTATTTTGATCTGAGTACCATACATTTGAAGAATGGATACTGCACTGTTCTAGATCAGCAATAGTATTGGGTCTATTCATCAATGATAGTCGAGATCTTTCTTCGGGTGACACTCCTATTAAAATGGTGTCCACCAGTTGTGTTTCATTCCAGCTTACACGTAGTAGTCGAGAGGACTCCCTAATATCGGAGATGTAGTGAGCTAATCTCTCCTGATGTCCTTGTACTCGGAGTACTGTCTTCCTTTTTATTTCCTCATAGATGCCGGTGGGAATAAAGTATTTTATTAAAGAACTATGTAGCTCTTCTACTGGGAAAGTAGAGGTTAGGGCTTCTAGCACACGATTTTTTAACGGGGGTTTACACTTTGGTAACAGAACTTGTAAAATTTGCCAGTCATTCAGCTGCTGTAGATCCTTTATCTGAAGAAGATAACTAATAAATGTTAGTAACTTGGAAACATTTAAACCATCTGTATAAGGGATTTCGGATAAAATCTTCTCCACAGGGTGAGTCATTTTCTCGTATAGATCTGCGTTATAGTTCATAGGGGTAATTCCTCGATGAGGGTGATTAGATTCATTGGGGGTGTTGGTCAATTCATTATTTCCGGGACGAAACTGAAAATGCTCGGGAGGAGGGACATTTACATCTGTATCAGTTTTTGTTCTGGGTTCGCTTGCATTTGCGATACGATAGGTGAGTTCCGATCCGAGTTAGGCGGAGGTAAACCAATGGTGGGGGATTGTACTGGGGAGATGTGTAATTTCATTAATGATTTCTCTATTTCGTCCATCCTGAATGAATCGGATTTTCGTCTTAAATCGTTGATAATTGAAGGTAAGCGGCGTAGAGCTTCGTCTGCTAGCTTTTGTACATCAACGGGTATTTCTGTGAGATTCGGCCAGATCGACAAATTTTTTATTCGCCTGGTTAAATGCTCTATTCTCTGGGTAGTCCGCAAAATTTTTGCCGGAGATTTCTCGTCTTGGAGTGTTTGAGACAATAAGTATAGTTCACTATACTTGGCATTACAAATTTCTTTCTCGCTTTCATAATCGAGTTGGCTCAGATTGTTTAATTGCACGGGCGCATCAAATCCACATTCGCGAATTGAACTTCGTAATTCCGCGACTGTTACATCAGCATGGGGTAGTCCACGCAAAAGGGCTTCGTAAGACAGCTCGTCTTTTAATAACAAATCCGGGTTAAATTGGGCCATTTTGTTCTAACACATTAGCACGTACTTAAAATTAATACTAGTATATTACACATATATTACATATACATATAATAAATTCATAAGTAATCAATTTACACAAATTAGAAAAGAACAATTTCTCTTCTAAGGGAGAGACAGAAATCACACACACATATCTTTCAAGGTTAAATAGCCGATCAGCTGTTTACTGGAATGTAGGTCAGAGGGTGGCCTACATATTTAGTTAACAAAGGAGGGTTGAGCGAGTGTGTCAGTGAGAAAAGGGGGTTTACTCTTATTGTTCTCTACACAAAGCGACTGAATAACACAACTACTGTATACGTACTCTAAACAAGAGAAGGGGAGCACAGACGCTTGATTCTATTATTATTATTCCGCTTAGACAACACTTTGGCTTCGTTCATTCATAAACTTTTCTCAATTAAATAATTACTTATTTTGTTCACAAGTTTTAAATCACGAACTTCTACTTAATTACTTTATTATTATTAACAAAGTTATTTTTAATCAATTTTTTTTTTTATAACACATACTAGTGTATGTAAGCTAGATAGTTGGACATACACTGTGCAGAAAGATTCAGGAAACAACAGGTCATAGATTGTCGTAAACAAACCTGTTACAGATTGTTCGGTTGACCAAAATTGTTATGCTTGGTCACAATTCATGTATGCAAGTACTTACATCGAATTATGCAGGTTCCTACTGGCCTATATAATGCAAAAGCTACATGCATTGTATGACGCTAAGGATATTTTACTTATACATACTACCATCTACGTCACTTAATACACTAATAAATATGTTTTGAACATTACATTTATTAAAGTAACTTTCTGAGTGCATATATCAATATTATATATTTAGTTGTTGATCATACAATGTATCCACGCATAGTGAATGCAATTTTGTTTGCTTAAAACACCTTTATAAAATTTAGCAGAGTGGCGCACTTTTGTGACACTCTGTAAACAATTACCCTTTTATTTTTTTACAAGTAAGCAGAGTGGCGCAGTTTTGTAACGTCTTTTCGCCGCGTTACAAATCCAGGGAACCCCTCGTAATTAAACTCCGTTAATTAGATGGGCTGCCTACGTTGTAACAGAATTGATCACAAATAATTAATGTAACAAATTACTTACTAACTGTGTAAGGAAACAATGGCAAGGTATACAATTGATTTAAGCACTCCTCATATGTGTGTAACAAGAAGACTTCTCTTTATTTAACATTTAAAAAACATATACTGACAGATCCCATGACTTTACTAATTCAATTATTAGGTTATTTAAAAGGTTTCTTTAAACATTGAGATCAAACTTGATTTTATATAGCTATACCTCGGATCCGGGTCAACTTTCTGTATTTCTGTAATTAAGACTTTTAATTATACTCATTTCATGATATTAGCTTGCAAGACTTTCTTTTATTCAACCATTGGAAGAATGGTATTATGGCTTGAATTATATTACTCTACATTAGCATATAAACTGTTACAACGTATGAAGTTAGAATAGTTACATGAAATTCTTAGATTTAATTTATAAGTCTTTACAAAGTTAATAGTTTCTGAAAAGTCTCTTTCAAGAAGTGTTGTGTGACAAATATTAGTAACCCTCGATAGACAGGCTATCGAGTCACCTTTTAATTGGTATGCAGAAGACTCGTTCTGGGGTATCCATCTTGGGAAACAGGAACAGCTACGTCGTCATCTCGGTCCGGCCTTCCTCTGTAAAGGGCTCCAAAAGTTCGCAGGTTGAACAATATGTCGTGTAGATATCTACGATGATCTTGTAGATTCTCGGATGTCCTGATCTGCATATTCTGTCACGTGCAGTAGAGTTTGTGGCTTCTGATAGTTCACATCTCCGGGTATGACTTTGGAATTGTTGTTATTTGTTGAAGCACGTAGTCATCTTGTGTTACACTCCTTTTTTTTTACGTTTCGATTTTTTACTTTAAATTTCTAGTCTATTTACATGACTATATTAATTAACACATCCAGATGCTTTAAACAGCTACATCTGGTACACCATCTTAAGGTGAGACAAAATGTAGTTAACATATTTTAAGCGCACAGCTCCTACGTCTATACTGTACGAAGTCACCATTGCAAAAGAGAGAAATTCCGCTCCCTTCGCCTGGTACTGGGCAAAAGTTAGTGGGACAATTTCCGCGCGAGAATATAGTTCCTAACTATATTTAAGTTAACATTTTTTATTTATCCAAACTATCCCTAAACAAATATACATAATTTAAATCAGTTGTTTTAGCGACTATTTATGTCTTCAGATTTTTTTATTATTAACATTAATTTTTTTTTCTTATTCTAACTCACACAAGATTCGGAAAGCATGTCGAGTCTGGAATCAACAGGACAGCGCCTGCTTACAAGCAAAGGGTTAAATTCGATATTAATAACTCTTTACAATTTTTCTTTTTATTAGAGTATCTTCTAAATAACTAATTAATTACTGCTTCCTCTCATACTGAGTACATACAGGTATTTTATATTAATACAGTGAGATTTAAATGGCTTAAGAGCTCGCAACCTTAATTTTTTTTTTAATTTTTATTTTCTTGATTATTTCTTTTATTTAAATCGTCACATACTCCACCGCTTAAATTCCACGCTACGGTTAAGCTTTTTGAGTCTAACTCACTATTGGGCACTGGGATATTGAATGGGGTTAGTGTGTGTAATTTCTTTCACATAGTTGTTGTACACTTTACAACGTTGTCCACATAGTTATTACCTATAGTTACAACACAGTACACTTTATATTCTTATGAACTACCTTTTTTTTACATACTATTTACACTAAATATTTACACAATTAAAACACAAAACTCTTTCTTATCTCTATCACTTAATTTTACTACCGGTTTTTTGTTTGTCTTACTCTCTCTTCTATAGAGTAACTTTCTAAATCTTTACTATTTAGAATTCTATCTTTTCTTCTGTGAGTCCTATATAACTCATGTAGTTAATGAGTGTTAGTACCCATCTAATTAATGATTATTCATTCATGCATGCTTCGCAGAACTGGAACTCAGGTTGATCAGGCCTCGTTTCCAAACTCTACGTTTTACTTTTTTTTTTTTACGTGGATTCAGAAATATAATTTTCTTTACTACCTAGTATTCCTTTTTTTTTTTTTTTTGTTATACTCTACCGTCACTTCTTCTTATACAACTTTAGTTGCGAAATATGCGTTCTCCGCACATATTTCTGAGTTGCAGGTTCGCACAGGGCTACTGTAACTGGAGTTAGGTACTTTTGGATTTGGTAAGGGCCACACCATCTGAATGATAGTTTCGAGGTGGTCTTATCAATCGCACTACTAATGGGGTGAGTCTTGTACATTACTAAGTCACTTACTTGGTACCTGACTGAGTTGCTATGATTACCTTTCTCGTGGTATCTTCTGGATTTTTCCAAGCTTGCTCTCAAGTTAGAGCGGGCTTTGTTCCATATTCGCTTTATCTGCTTATCCGTTATTTGCGGAGGCAGCAGATCGTGTATATTCCATCTTGTGGACAAAGGGTGGTTTGGTCGATACTTGTATAGTAACTCGAACGGGGTCGACTTGTGACCTTCGTGGTAAGCTGAATTAAAAGCGTATTGAATCCAGGATAGATTTTGGTCCCACGACGTGTGATCGTTCGCATGATAGGCTATTAGCGCAGATTTGATGTTTCGTAGATACCTTTCAGCAATATTGCCTTGCGGTCGATACTCTGTAGTGGTTATATGGTCCATCCCTAACTTGAAACACATATTCCTAAATTCTTTTGCTTTAAACTGCTTGCCGTTATCAGATACTATACGTACTGGAGTACCGTAATCTTTAAATAATCTTTCCTGTAGTATTTTAACTGTTGTCGACGCTAATGCTCGTCGCATGGGATACATCCAAACAAATTTGGTGAACGAATCTACACATATCAGTAACATGGTATTTCCTGATTTGGATCGTGGATACGGACCTGAGAAATCTAGATAAAGTTTCGAAAAAGGGGTCTTTGGGATTTCTGATATCAATTGGCTTACTTGAGTATTTCTGGCGGGTTTGCTAAGGGCGCATAATGAACATTTCTTTACGAAGGTAGCTATTTCGCAGTTCATATTGTTCCAATGATATTCCTTTCGAATACGATGTATCGTCTTATTGATTCCCATATGGGCTCCTATGGTAGATGAATGGAAGTATTCCATTAGCATGGGCTTAATTACATCCGGGGCTATTATTCTTAATGCCTTTCCGTCTCTTATTTTGAGACACAGTACATTCTTACTCAATACGTACTTCTCGGATTTAATACCTTGGGTAAGTTGTTCTATAATAGGCTTCAGTAAGGGGTCTTGTTGTTGATATAGGGCAATGTTTGTAAAGGCAAGGGGGAATTCAGTAATTACGGCGTTCGCACTTGCTATTTCCGGCTTCACTACGTTTTCGGAAGTTTTATTGGGTGACTGGAACATACGGGACAGGGTATCGGCGACTACATTTTGAGTACCTTTAATATGCTGCACTCTGAATTTGTAGCAGTTTAATTTCAATATCCATCTGCCAATTCGTCCTAATTGTTTAGGGTGATTCAATAACCATGATAACGCCTGATTGTCGGTTTCTAAAAGAAATTCTTTATGTTCTAGGAAGGGTTTAAACTTTTCGAATGCAAAAACAATTGCTAAACATTCCAATTCATATGCAGAATACTTTCTTTCTTGATCGCTCAGTGTTCGTGATGCATAACTAATTGGTAGTCTACAGTTATCTATCTCTTGGTATATCACTGCACCTAACGCTACACTGGAACTGTCGGTTTGCACGACGAATGGTTTTGTGAAATCAGCTAATTGCAAAACTGGGGGAGATATAATGCTTTCTTTAAGTTGCTCAAACGCGTTTTGATGTATTGAGCTCCATTCGAACTTTGTTCCCTTCTTTCGTAAGGAGTTTAGGGGTGCTGCTATTTCGGCAAGATGGGGAATGTATTTGTGGAAATAATTCACCATACCTAAAAATCGGGCTATACCTTTTGCATCTCGTGGGGGTGCAAATTCTCTAATAGCACGGGTACGTTCGGGGTCAATGCTTACCTTTCCATTCGCTTTCACTATGTGTCCTAAGAAAGAAAACTGAGGGACAGCAAAACTTACCTTATTTGGGTTCACCGTTAATCCTGCTCTTAGTAAACGAGATAACACTTCACGCAAATGTCTGAGATGTTGTTCCATTGATTCACTGTATATTACGATGTCGTCCAAATAGTGGTACACATATTTAAATTTAATGTCGTGAAATATCTTCTCCAATAGTCTACTACATACGGAACTTCCTTGAGATATTCCAAAGGGTACCCTAGTAAATTGGTACAAGTTAAAAGGAACTGCAAACGCGGTTAGACGTTTGGATTCTTCTGAAAGAGGTATTTGGTGAAAAGCTTGATTTAGATCCATTACCGTAAAAACCATTGCTTTAGTAAAATAATGAAACGCACTATGGATGTCTGGAAGAGGGATTGATTCAAATTCTATTCTTTTATTTAATTGCCTGTAGTCTACAACTAGTCGGTGTTTATCTGGTCCTTTCGGTACTAAAAAGGAGGGTGAAGAATATGGGGACGTAGAGGGTTCTATGACTCCTTAATCCAATAACTTATTGATATGGTTTCGCATGACTTCCATCTTGGGAGGCGACAACTTGTACGGGGGTAGTCGTATTACTTTCTGATCACTCAGATTAATTTTATACTCTATTAGGTCCGTCAGTCCTAGTTTTGGTGTAAGAACCGAGGAAAATTCTTTTATTAGTTTTACTACTTTGACTCTATCTCTTCGTTCTAGGTGAGATAAATCTGAATCTTGGTGTATTACATGTGCAGTAGATGAACAACGTTTATCTTCATTACTATCAAATTTATGTTTTCTTGCACGGTCAAATCTGAAATAAAATTCTCGCTCGTAGATGTCAAGAATCATTCCTGTCTTACTAATAAAATCTGCACCTAATATTAAATCAGGTCCTAATTCTTTACATACTAACATTGTAAATATCCAACTTAGGTTTTTTATTTTAACCTTAACGGTAATGCTCAGGTTTATATTTATTTTACGTTTATCAGCGGTAGCACACTTTATATTCACAGGTTGGTTCCGTTTTACTAGATGATGTTTAGCTAACATGTCCGCTAATTCTTGGCTGATTAAGCTTCTACTAGATCCCGAATCAATTAAGGCGATGGGGGATGTAACGCCTAAGTCGACTCGTATTAATGGTAGTAGATTTTTTTTCCATTTACATCTATTAATCGCATTACACTTTTCACGAAATTCTCGCACATAGGGGTCGATTTCTTTCGCACCTTTTTTGTTTTTCACTTGATTACAGAATAATTCATTCTTATTATTATTACTGGTTTCTTTTAGTTTACCCAATTTTGAGTAGCTGCGGAAGACACAGGTTTTCGGGTCTCCCTGCCTTACATGTTTTTTTAATTGGGGTTATTCCGTTCCAATGGCTTACTTTTGCACTCTCTTCTTATGTGCCCATATTTGCCACAATTATAACAGGTGGGTTTTCTGCGAGGTGGGTACTTGGTTTCCGCTTTATCTGGGTTTACAGTTAACTTACCAGCTTTGCGCACATGGTGAGGTCTACTAGAAACTTGTCTTTCATACGAGGTTGTTACATCAGGCAGTAGTGCTCGCAATTGATGTCTATTAGTTCCAGAGGTTTTCATAGCTTCTCTATTTTGATCTGAGTACCATACATTTGAAGAATGGATACTGCACTGTTCTAGATCAGCAATAGTATTGGGTCTATTCATCAATGATAGTCGAGATCTTTCTTCGGGTGACACTCCTATTAAAATGGTGTCCACCAGTTGTGTTTCATTCCAGCTTACACGTAGTAGTCGAGAGGACTCCCTAATATCGGAGATGTAGTGAGCTAATCTCTCCTGATGTCCTTGTACTCGGAGTACTGTCTTCCTTTTTATTTCCTCATAGATGCCGGTGGGAATAAAGTATTTTATTAAAGAACTATGTAGCTCTTCTACTGGGAAAGTAGAGGTTAGGGCTTCTAGCACACGATTTTTTAACGGGGGTTTACACTTTGGTAACAGAACTTGTAAAATTTGCCAGTCATTCAGCTGCTGTAGATCCTTTATCTGAAGAAGATAACTAATAAATGTTAGTAACTTGGAAACATTTAAACCATCTGTATAAGGGATTTCGGATAAAATCTTCTCCACAGGGTGAGTCATTTTCTCGTATAGATCTGCGTTATAGTTCATAGGGGTAATTCCTCGATGAGGGTGATTAGATTCATTGGGGGTGTTGGTCAATTCATTATTTCCGGGACGAAACTGAAAATGCTCGGGAGGAGGGACATTTACATCTGTATCAGTTTTTGTTCTGGGTTCGCTTGCATTTGCGATACGATAGGTGAGTTCCGATCCGAGTTAGGCGGAGGTAAACCAATGGTGGGGGATTGTACTGGGGAGATGTGTAATTTCATTAATGATTTCTCTATTTCGTCCATCCTGAATGAATCGGATTTTCGTCTTAAATCGTTGATAATTGAAGGTAAGCGGCGTAGAGCTTCGTCTGCTAGCTTTTGTACATCAACGGGTATTTCTGTGAGATTCGGCCAGATCGACAAATTTTTTATTCGCCTGGTTAAATGCTCTATTCTCTGGGTAGTCCGCAAAATTTTTGCCGGAGATTTCTCGTCTTGGAGTGTTTGAGACAATAAGTATAGTTCACTATACTTGGCATTACAAATTTCTTTCTCGCTTTCATAATCGAGTTGGCTCAGATTGTTTAATTGCACGGGCGCATCAAATCCACATTCGCGAATTGAACTTCGTAATTCCGCGACTGTTACATCAGCATGGGGTAGTCCACGCAAAAGGGCTTCGTAAGACAGCTCGTCTTTTAATAACAAATCCGGGTTAAATTGGGCCATTTTGTTCTAACACATTAGCACGTACTTAAAATTAATACTAGTATATTACACATATATTACATATACATATAATAAATTCATAAGTAATCAATTTACACAAATTAGAAAAGAACAATTTCTCTTCTAAGGGAGAGACAGAAATCACACACACATATCTTTCAAGGTTAAATAGCCGATCAGCTGTTTACTGGAATGTAGGTCAGAGGGTGGCCTACATATTTAGTTAACAAAGGAGGGTTGAGCGAGTGTGTCAGTGAGAAAAGGGGGTTTACTCTTATTGTTCTCTACACAAAGCGACTGAATAACACAACTACTGTATACGTACTCTAAACAAGAGAAGGGGAGCACAGACGCTTGATTCTATTATTATTATTCCGCTTAGACAACACTTTGGCTTCGTTCATTCATAAACTTTTCTCAATTAAATAATTACTTATTTTGTTCACAAGTTTTAAATCACGAACTTCTACTTAATTACTTTATTATTATTAACAAAGTTATTTTTAATCAATTTTTTTTTTTATAACACATACTAGTGTATGTAAGCTAGATAGTTGGACATACACTGTGCAGAAAGATTCAGGAAACAACAGGTCATAGATTGTCGTAAACAAACCTGTTACAGATTGTTCGGTTGACCAAAATTGTTATGCTTGGTCACAATTCATGTATGCAAGTACTTACATCGAATTATGCAGGTTCCTACTGGCCTATATAATGCAAA
>JAWRYS010000470.1:0-61387 GCA_034769895.1 Magicicada septendecula | reverse complement strand
TCAGTGTAAAAATCGAGCTTCACTAACGTATACCATTCTACGTTAGTAAAGATGGAATTTTTCACAGAAGATGTCAGTCGGTGGTACTGACGAAACGTCTGTTTTAGTTAGAAACAATGGACCACGCCAAACAGCCGGAAATGAATTTTAACAATATGCGTATATATGATTCACAGTAATATGTTATAAATAAATTATTAATAGAAACAAACTAATATTCTTGATAAAAGTTAAAAAATAATAATAATTCCATAATAGTCGAAAATATTTACGGAACTACGGTTGAAGACTCGCGAAACCCCGATTTGCCTCTGTTGCCTCACGTAAATTACAATTGTCTTTCTTCTATTTCGTGGTGGCGTCACAGTCATTAAATACATGGGCCTGACTGATAAGTAGAATTTCGGCTATAGAGTAGACAGTCGTTTTCCTACGTGTCGCGAAAAATTGTGTCTAATAAGAATGGAGGCTTCAGTTACTTTTTTCCATCGAATTTTTTTATAATGGCAAAATATATATTGCGACAACACAATTGAATTATTTTTTGCGCATAGGATTAATATGTGTGTGTTTTATAAATCAATAAGTCTATATTGGAGGTATTAATTATGATTTATGGCATACCAAATTACTACTGGTTCATACGATATATTTTAGACATACACAAATTAAATGAATTCTGAATATTGTTTGAAAAATGTTCATATAAAGTTCAGATCTGTAATTTTTACTTGAATGATGATGATACAATTTTATGCGGCGCGATGGCTGACGCTGATGCGTAGATCATGCGTGTCCTTCCCTCGTTGACTCTGCTGGGCTGGTGTCCTGCTGAAACACGCTGAACCTGCTCGTCGAACGGCGACACTGCCTCGCTGCGACAACACTGAATATTGATTGTTAAAAGTTTAAAGAATGTTTTAATATTGTTCTAAACAGTTATGACTCTCAAGGTGTAACGTGGGTATTACTGAAAAGCGGTGAATAAGCACACACCTTCCGGGTTGTCTTCAAGTGTCCTCACGTCAACCAGTTCTATCGCGGTCGATAGAACTCCTTATGAGGAAATCTTGAACTAACACGGATACAACAAAAAAATTCACAATTATATTATGACAACTGAATTACTTGGATCTGTAGACAAACTCACACAGAGTTCCAAGTTTTGAGTACACCTTTCGCACAATTTACAAGTTCACGCAAGAGAAACTTCTTGAACGCGAACCGCACGTTTTTTAAACGAAGGCTCAAGATGAACTGCCTTTGATCACCACATGGCAACAGACAATTTTCAATGAATTTGCTGCGTTCTAATAGGCCAATTACCAGTCACATGATATATGCACACGGTCCGAATATTTGTTCATGCAACATTTTGCATGGAATAGGCATAAGCCTGCATAGATAATTATCAGGGATTTTATTACATCACGCTTGAGTGAGTTTCATATAAAGTTTTCATATAAAAAAATTCATATTTCACAGTTATTTGAAGATCATAGAAAATAGGGAAATTGTATCTAATATTTAACTTTATATCTTGTTCAAGTCTCATGTCAATCGGATAATTACAACGGACACTAGAGAAAAACGTTAATAACTCGCGCACCCGCGCACACTTTCACAAACACATTACACAGAAAATAACAAATAAAATCCTTCAGAGTTTGACCTATTCTAATTTCTTATCGGTAATACAATGCAAAAACTATAACTAAAAACCCAATTTGAACAAAAGACAAATTTAAACAGGAGAATGTCCGTCATCCATGCATAGGATATTCTTTCTCAATATCAAAACCTACACTAATTTCGATATTTCGATTAGTTAATTTCGATATTTCGATAATACGAAACCATGTTAATTTATTGGTCTGTGTTATAGAATTGTTTTTGGTTGTATTCGTTTTTCATTGCCACAGATTTTTTAGCTAATCATTGCTTATCATGATCCTGTGTTCTATCGCAATATGAATTATCGAATTTCATAGAATTTTTTACATATTTTTTTTTATTAATGAAGACTTTAATTTTTGGTTTAATAAGTAAGTTATAATTTATTTTATGCTGCACACTGTATCCTGTAAATCGTATTAATTTGTAATTCTAATATACTTCGTAATTGAGTGTTATTTTCAAAATTATTTAAAATATTATAATAAACATTATTTTTTAATTTTTACAAGAATATATTTTATTTATTTTGTGATTGTATTTAAATGTTCTGAAGATGACAGTAAAAGAAACTGCCCAAATAGTGAAAAAAATACAAATACAAATAGAATACATTCTTGTAAAAAATAAACAAAATTATTTGTTATAATATTTATTAATAAAGAGTTCAATTGTGCGCGGTTATAAATATGCTTATAGCGGTTAAAATATGTTAGCATTAATTTTACATTTATGTTAGCATTAATTTTACATTTATTTTACCAAACGCAAACTTTTTTACTGTTACCTTAGGTCTATATGTCGTCGAATTGTGTAAAGGCGTTTTCAACAATACCACTACCTCTTCGTCATAAAAAGGAAAATTTATTATCTCTCAAAGGGCAACACAACAGTTTTGGTTCTTTCTCAATATCAAAACCTACACTAATTTCGATATTTCGATTAGTTAATTTCGATATTTCGATAATACGAAACCATGTTAATTTATTGGTCTGTGTTATAGAATTGTTTTTGGTTGTATTCGTTTTTCATTGCCACAGATTTTTTAGCTAAGCGTCTCCAGCAATGTTATAAGTTAAACTTGGGCCTGGGGTAGCAAAAGTTGATGTTGTTAAGTTAACATTTAAACTGAAAAGTCTCACGAAATCCAATATTCCCTTAAAATAGTGTTTACTTTTTGAGTAAACTAACAAGAAAAAAAAACGAACTCGAAGTAGGGCGGTTACAGGTTACTATACGTGTCGTGTCTCTTTTTTTTGCGATAGAACTAGTTTCTCGCTTTGAACAATAACTTTTACACAAGCATTATTTTCTTTTGTTGCCGAAATCTATTTGTAGTTGTCGCTTTTCCCTGGTCCCCTACTACATTTACATTGTTTATCTACACTGTCTATACGTTTACGTTTGCACTCCGTAAAATGTGTATTCTGATTTAATCGCAATACGTTTGCAAAAAAAACGTAATGTTCCTTTCGCAAGGTTAGATTCGTTAGGTTAGACTTAAATGTAATCTCATAGTAATAAAATACATGCATGACGAACAACATTTTAAGTGTGGGTTCACTCATGGCTGGCTCTAGTAGAAGGGCGGAATATTAAACATGCCAACACTGGAACCAGCTGATATTTGAGGCCGACTAGACAATCTTTTAATTTATGTATTTCCATAATCAACTCGCGCCATTTTTAATTGCGGGTTAACAGCAGATTTATAATTCTTCATTTTTTGCAAATTAAAAGTTTTTTATATAAAAAAGGTTTTTATATTATTTAAGAAATATAATAATTAAGTCATTCATATGATACGAATTCAGTACTTAGAACAAAATTAATTCATTACCCCTAACACTAATTCAGTAATTTCTTCAACTTAAACGTATAGTACTAAGTGCGTACAGACTTAAAATTTAGTTTTACCTATAAATAGGCCTACTCATGATTTTGGTAATGCTATGAAATTAAATCAAAATAGAATATGTTCACTTTAGCTATTTTACTACACTATGCTTATAGGCCTCAGATGCAACGTTGCCACGTTTAATATTCCGGCCTCCTACTAGAGCCGGCCATGGTTCAGCGTGTTTATGAATGGAGAAGAAGAAAACGCTTGAACGTCACAACAATGCTCAGTTTAGCTTTCCTTTTCCTTGTGCTTTTTCTTGTTTGTGTTAACATTTTCACCAAGTATCGATCAAGTACAATAATTTTATTTACTTATTAAACGTTATATTTTGTCAACCATGAGTTTTGTTTACTTTAAACAATAAACTAAATAAACGAAACAATATTAGTTAACATTACAAAATAACATATTAGGTATTGTTGCATTACATTCAACAATAGAATCATTTACAATTGTTAAACTTTTTATTCCTCATTGCGTGATGCATTGATACTATCGCGTACTCAAAACATTGAAAATTTAGTGCAGGTACAGTTACTGGGAAAGAACCTTTTTTAATTATTACTTTAATAAAACTCTTGATAATGCTGTACGTCAATGTATAATTAATTAGTGCATTGCATAATTTATTGCAACAAAATTTAAATAATAATTCGTAAATAATTTTTACAATAGAAAATTATTCCGAACTCGAAGTGACTCAATTTTAGCGCTGACGTGAAACGTAATTCAAATTATTACAAGCCTTTGTGAAGAACGTTCGATTACAGTCACTGGGAAAGAACTTTTTTTTAATACTATCACTTTAATAAAACTCTTGATAATGCTATACGTTAATATATAATTAATTAGTGTATTGCATAATTTACTACAACAAATTTTAAATAATAATTCATAAATAATTATTACAATAGAAAATTATTCCGAACTCGAAGTGACTCAATTTTTAGCGCTGACGTGAAACGTAATTCAAATTATTACAAGGCTTTGTGTAAAACGTTCGCTTACACAGTCACTGGGAAAGTACTTTTTTTTTTAATACTATCACTTTAATAAAACTATTGATAATGCTGTACTTTAATATATAATTAATTAGTGTATTGCATAATTTACTACAACAAATTTTAAATAATAATTCGTAAATAATTTTTACAATAGAAAATTATTCCGAACTCGAAGTGACTCAATTTTAGCGCTGACGTGAAACGTAATTCAAATTATTACAAGCCTTTGTGAAGAACGTTCGATTACAGTCACTGGGAAAGAACTTTTTTTTAATACTATCACTTTAATAAAACTCTTGATAATGCTATACGTTAATATATAATTAATTAGTGTATTGCATAATTTACTACAACAAAATTTAAATAATAATTCGTAAATAATTTTTACAATAGAAAATTATTCCGAACTCGAAGTGACTCAATTTTAGCGCTGACGTGAAACGTAATTCAAATTATTACAAGCCTTTGTGAAGAACGTTCGATTACAGTCACTGGGAAAGAACTTTTTTTTAATACTATCACTTTAATAAAACTCTTGATAATGCTATACGTTAATATATAATTAATTAGTGTATTGCATAATTTACTACAACAAATTTTAAATAATAATTCATAAATAATTATTACAATAGAAAATTATTCCGAACTCGAAGTGACTCAATTTTTAGCGCTGACGTGAAACGTAATTCAAATTATTACAAGGCTTTGTGTAAAACGTTCGCTTACACAGTCACTGGGAAAGTACTTTTTTTTTTAATACTATCACTTTAATAAAACTATTGATAATGCTGTACTTTAATATATAATTAATTAGTGTATTGCATAATTTACTACAACAAATTTTAAATAATAATTCGTAAATAATTTTTACAATAGAAAATTATTCCGAACTCGAAGTGACTCAATTTTAGCGCTGACGTGAAACGTAATTCAAATTATTACAAGCCTTTGTGAAGAACGTTCGATTACAGTCACTGGGAAAGAACTTTTTTTTAATACTATCACTTTAATAAAACTCTTGATAATGCTATACGTTAATATATAATTAATTAGTGTATTGCATAATTTACTACAACAAATTTTAAATAATAATTCATAAATAATTATTACAATAGAAAATTATTCCGAACTCGAAGTGACTCAATTTTTAGCGCTGACGTGAAACGTAATTCAAATTATTACAAGGCTTTGTGTAAAACGTTCGCTTACACAGTCACTGGGAAAGTACTTTTTTTTTTAATACTATCACTTTAATAAAACTATTGATAATGCTGTACTTTAATATATAATTAATTAGTGTATTGCATAATTTATTACAAAAAATTTTAAATAATAATTCATAAATAATTATTACAATAGAAAATTATTCCGTGACTGAATTGTTTGCGCTGACGTGACACGTAATTCAAATTATTACAAGCCTTTATATAAAACGTTAGATTATAATTAAAATAAACAGTGGATTGACGTGCTGGACAGCTACACGTTAAAAACAAACTAAACAATATTTCTCTCTCATTGTTATCGTTATGAGTTTAATGGGTCAGATAATCAATGAAATGTTTTCAGTTTCTGTTGGAATATATTGTATCCGTGAATACATACACGGAGTCAGATCCAGATTATCCGGAATCAAGAAAGAGACGAGGTTTAAGATTAATATAATACCAATTATACGATTTTCATAGACCAATTATTATGTAGGTAAGCATTTGGCATTTTTTGAGAACCTGGCCAGCTGTGAGCCTCATTCAAATAACTCAAGACTTCTCTTATTTATCGTTATTTGTCCTTCCAGTAGGCCTACTTCTTCCTGCAGTTTCAGTACTCCAGTCCTTGCACAACGTATGTTCCTTCTTCCTGTCGTTTGTACGAACAATCTTTGCTTTGAGTCTCCTTCCTTTAAAACTTTCTTGAACTTCTTAGTACTTTTCCGGAATGTAATGCCGTACAAAATTTCCTCTTCCGCAATGCTCATTTTAGCTAATATTTTTTGTTAACTCTGGTAAGCCAACGAATTTTCGTCCTGAGATTTTGATCAAAGTGGTCAAATATTCTTTTTGTTAACCTTTTAGGATTCATTCAAACCATGTGTGTTGTAGAATTCAATCCCCCTATTCTGGATAGTATCCGAACATGTTTTGGTTCCGAGATAATTGCTTAATGTTCTTTTCATCTATGCACCACCATTTTTCTTTTGACCACGAATTTTTCTTAGAATTTTTATTTCCTAAATATAATTAATTCACTACCGACTCGGAACACAAAGTTTTTTATGGGTAAAAACGTAAAAGTTTTACCTCATAGCCTGAACCAGTTTTCGCTTTTAAAAAGCTTCATCAGAGGCTGCCGCTGGGAGCACTGACCGTCTTGTTCATGGCGACGGTATCGACTTTTCAAAGATCGATGTTGTGTGTGTGGGGTGTGATGTGTTCGAATAATACGTGTGATTTGAATTGTGTCTGTTCGTTTAGGATGTCGTTTTTATGTGTTTTCGTGTGTTTGTGTGTTTCCAATTGTTCAAGTGTGTCTAGTTTTCGGCCTTTTGTGTGTACGTGTAGAATGTCCATGTTATTGTCGATGTTTTTGTATTTTTGGTTTGCTTGTAACACTGTTACATTGAACGTACAAAGGCACTACACTCCACTACAGAATCCACTTTTGCAAACCACCTCATTGAAGCAAACCACACGTACACAAACATCGACAATAACATGGACATTCTACAGTTACACACAAAAGGCCGAAAACTAGACACACTTGAACAATTGGAAACACACAAACACACGAAAACACATAAAAACGACATCCTAAACGAACAGACACAATTCAAATCACACGTATTATTCGAACACATCACACCCCACACACACATCGATCTTTGAAAAGTCGATACCGTCGCCATGAACAAGACGGTCAGTGCTCCCAACGGCAGCCTCTGATGAAGCTTTTTAAAAGCGAAAACTGGTTCAGGCTATGAGGTAAAACTTTTACGTTTTTACCCATAAAAAACTTTGTGTTCCGAGTCGGTAGTGAATTAATTATAATTAGTTAAGTAACGGAGACGTTCATGGACAACGAAATCAAGAATTTTTATTTCCTGTTTTCTAGTTTTTCGATTTCTTTTTCCGATTTTACAGTTGGAATACAGTTACAGTTTAAAGTAATTTTAGAATGAACATGAACCCATATAAAGTGACATGAATTTGTTATCATATTCACAATCCGAAAACCACTCTACAATTACAAAGCGACGAAAAAAATTACGTCTGAAGTGAGCATTTAGAGGGAGCTCCAATTTCCATCTCCGTGCCTGATTGCTGCTGATTGTTTTGTTGGGTTAGGAGAGAGAGTAAACATTATCAGATATTTCAGATGCTCCCAATCTGGAAACCGTAAGGTCATCGCACTGCGGAGGACAATACCGGTATACGCTTAAAATGCACTATTATTGTAAACACTATCTCACTAATGATAATGTGATGTATTTATAATATACACAGACTTATTGCTAACTAATGGTACCTATAATATCACTCTTCTATTGTGGTGTATTCATTGTTCGTAACCTAAAGCTACCATACATATGATTTACAATAAAGTTTTAATTACCCACTCTCTTAATTTTGATCGATTTCGGTCATAGATCATCGTCAGAACATACACACTGTGCACTCGCGGTTACTATATTGTAAAACAGTTACTATTTACAAAAAACGAATTCGTGAACACTGATTATCGTAAAACGTACGTTTGTGTAAATAGTAACTGGTTTACACTATAGTAACCGAGAGTGCACAGTGTGTATGTTCTGACGATGTTCTATGACCGAAGTCCATCAAAATTAGTAATTAAAACTTTATTATAAATCATATGTATGGTACCTTTAGGTTATGAACAATGAATACACCACAATAGAAGATTGCGTATTTTACTGTCATTAATGTAACACGTTTTTTGTCATCATTGCCACATATCTTCAAGAATCAGTGTCTACGCGTTCGAAGGCTCGTCCGAGAAAACGGGTCTGTGATAAAAAGTAACAGTTCGATTCCACAGCACGCTGTAAAAATGTTAATGCTTGTTATTGGTTTCTACTGTCTACCTTTTTCACAGAATCATTCTAATATTATACTGTCAAAAAAATTCTCTTTTCCTCTCCGTCTATTTTCTTGTGTCGCTCTCTCTTTCATTCTCGATTACATACAAAAAGCGAGTGAACGCTGCTGGCCACGCGCCATTTTCCGCGCAGAACCCATTCACAACTTGACTTGCGTGCTTCAGAAACTATTAAAAGAATTCTTAACAACACCGCAACACGCTCTCTGGTGTTTAGCAAAAGCCTTTACAGCTGTCTCTTTCTCTTTCTCTCTCTCTCTCTCTGTTTTACACATTCTCCTCACTCGCACAGTATTAAAATCATCTCCATTCCGACACCGACAGGGCACGACGCCAGAAAATGTAAATGTAACGAACTCTGAGATCAGCTGTTGGGTTGTTTCGCGTCGGCGGCGGCGGCGGGCGGGCAAATAGCACTCACTAACCCCGCGGAATGTTATGCGATTATCACGGCCGGCCGCGGACGTGTTACCGCATTTAATAAAAGCGCTCCGACGTTTGTTTAACTCTCTTACATTTGCTTGCACTGATTGAAATTGTCAAAATAAAAAATACGTTCGTGCTTCGTTTTGTTTTGAATTTGTTTGCGGTCAATAAACACCGATGTTTATTGCGTTTACGTGTTGTTGCCGTATCGTATGGGGTTCGTTACGTTAACCGACACAAATTACCGTTTTTGAAATTATTTAGTTTGGCATCGTTTTGACAGCTCCGCAATAGCTTTCGTTAAAAAAGTATTTTAATGCTGGGTAATGTATTTTCCGTGTACTATTGAATTCTACGGTATTAGTAGGCTCCCAGAACTGGCTTACTATGTTGAACGACCAACGTTTAATATTACATACATTTCCATATTAAATACATGAATTAGGAAATGGAATTTAGAGACAAAGAACTAATAAGATGAAAAAAACAATAATTGAAGATCAAATTATTGAACAGGTGGAAAATTTTAACTATTTGGGAAATTATATTGGCTATGATAAGAAATATGATGTTTATATTAAGTTAGGCCAGTTGCAGACGATCTGTGGGACAATCAGTTGTATTTTCTGTCTCCCATTTCTTCTTGCACGTTCTTTTTCCTTCGATTTACCTTTTCCCTACCCACTTTCGAGGCGACCACTTATTCACTGTTTTAGGTCATCCTTTATCCTTTATTTGTTATACTCTAGGCGTATGCTTACTATTTTGAACGTCTGAACTTTTCGTTATTTCAATACACTGACGTCAGTTGCCATTATATTCTGAAATTCTGTATTCAGGACCCTATTCTGTTCTTGTTTACGGCATCCTCTCCATAATCCAACACTACAGCTTGAATTTTGGGCTAATTTCTTGAATGTCCCCGCGTAATACGTACCAGTACTTTTTACGGTTTCTTAATAAAGATATATTTTTACTTTCTACACCTTGGTAGCCAATTTACTTTGTTGGGTGTACTCAGACGTGTCAGGTCGTGGTCCACAGCTGTCGTTATTGACGACCGTTTCGGCCCCACTATTCAAGGCCATCATCAGTGTCTAGATTGTCATGGTGTCCGCCAATTCACCCCAGAGATGAGGTAGAGGCTATGCATGCAATTCTCTCAAAACTTAAGAACTTGCAGGTCTACTAGTTTGTTTATGAGGACCCCCCCCTTTTTGTTGTCTTCACTACAAAGTATTTGTATTGTGCTGAATTTCATTCGGTTTCCTTTTTAATAAGCAAATCTTTGCCTTCGTTTCCAGGCACAAGACATTCCGCTTTTTCGGAGTTGATTGTCTGGTCCAATTCCTTGTCATTTTCTCAATGCACACTCGCTGTCCAACTCGTCTTCATCTAGAACGACCCGATTATCTCCAATATCTAGAGCTTTCCACCTCCAACTAGTACGCGTCTGTATTACAACGTTTATTTCTCCACTTGTCCACGTAAGCCCCGTTTATATACCCCTTATACAGCGTCACGGTTATATTGTATCCCTTTAGTCAGTTCCTAGTTCTTCCTTTTGTATTGCTGTCATGGGGTTTTCTTTATGTTTCCATAAATCGTCTAAATATATTTGACCTATTTACCATTAAAGTAAACAAGTAATTACACTTAGATGTTGAGGCCACACGAAAAAATGCACAAATAAACATTTGGACAAACGAGTGTTGACAGGGTACAGACAGAATCTGTCGTCAATTGATGTCAGCAGCTTGTCAACGCGCCCGTCATTTTGTTATTTACTTTCCCATTGTGAAAAAAAATTCACCTCTCTTTCTTTTCAACACAATATCCGCTGTTTGAGTATATCCGGCGCGGACAGCCCTAAGTACTGGCGACGAGTACATGCCCGATACATTTTATATGCTGGCATTTTGTTTTTGTGAATAGCAAATATTGTGTTGAACAATGGTTAACAATGCCTCGGCGAGAAGGACGACATTTGGGATACAGTAGAGTCTTAGTATCCGACATAAACGGTCTGCATCAATGTCGGATAGATGAAAATCTCGGATAGTAGGGAAACAAAACCATAAACACATTTTTTAGTGACATACAATGCATTTATAAAACATATTTTTATTTGTAAACATATAAATTTACAATAGACGCACTCCAAGACAAAAACACTTATGTTTTAAAAAATTTATTCAGTACAATGCATTTATGAGAAAGAATGTTGTACAATTTAAAAAATACACATTAAAAAAAGAAACACAATGCTTCTTTTTATACACATATTTTTATTTGTAAACATATACATTTAAAATAGGTTTATCTCAAGATAAAAACGGTTATGTTTTTTGGGAAAAAATTGTAATTGATAACTGTTCCCTGCTCCTTGCCGTTCTCTAGCCGCTATGTCACGCTATTTCATCACAAGAATCACATCTGTTCTGGAGGCTTCCTCTTGCTGCTCAATGTATTTAAATTATTAAAATTTTCTCCTAATTTTCTTTAGTCTTTGAGGATTAGGCTACGCGCCAATTCCGGCAGGATTCCTCCTTCTCATCTCATATTACTTCCAGTCATTTCAGACCTCTGGATTACGAATATCCACACTTAAGGCCAAGGTGTTGGCTTTTCGTGGACTTGATCCCGTACTGGCAACAATTGTTATAGATGGTACTGTCCTGGAACAAGTCAGTATTTTTGAATACCTGGGTTACAGTGTGTCTTATAATACAAGCAACGACGTTGTGAATAAGCTGCATAAGTTCAACCTTATGTGCGGGACAATCAGGCGAACTCTTAAGTCAGCAAGTAAAGAAACACGCCTACAGTTCTACAAAGTACGGCCCTTCTCACACTTCTTTACGGGTCTGAGAATTGGACTTTAACGAAAGGCCAGGCCAGTCGTACCTAAGCGGCTGAAATGAGATTTCTCAGGCCGGGGTGTCAAATGGATGACTGCCGCATTCCCAACCAAATATGGAACTATAAGCCGGAGGGACGGAGAATTGTGGAATGTCCGAAGAAGCGCTAGAGTGACCAGCTCTAGACTTTGGCTGTTTGAGACCCGAACAAACCATCCTTGGTTTAATTTTTGCAGCTCTAGACTTTGCCTGTTGGATACCCGAACAAACCATCCTTGTTTAATTTTTGCAGATGATGATGATGGTGATGATTTTAATTGTAAAATTTTAAAATATATAATATTATAAAATTGTTAGTCAGTTAGTACTTAGATTTTTATAGATTTCAATTTATTCCGACCTATTTAGCGATAAGATTACAAAAAAATTCTATTTATAACTAGTTTGGGGGAAATAGTATAAAAAAGTGCTATGAGAAAAAATGTCAATGCTCTCTATTCAACGTCGTGTGTGGACGATGGAATTTTTAAACCTACTTTCTCGTCTTGCCTGTGTTATGACAGTTTATGCAACTGCCAGGTGCGGCTTGTCAATTTTTGACTCCATGTTACGTCATCCATAATGGTATTACAGAATTAGCTAAGTGGATCCGAAGTCTCATTTACACACACGAGTTGTACTAGTTCGAGATAATGAACCGGCGGGTTCCCGACAACAAATGTTTATAGCATCGTTTCTTTATCATAAAGGCACTGCTACGTGACAATAATCTATACGTACCACAGTGTTTAAGTAAATGTTAACGCATTAAAACATCTCATTAAAGTGGCCAGTGCTCACTTGCAAGTTATTTAATGTAATTTTAATGTAAATACTTGTTATAAGAAGGTTTCAAAGATCGACACCAATCAAATTTTACGATGTTCACGTGACCTTCTACTGGCCGTATTGGGGTAGATATTAAGAAAAAAGGATTATGAAATCATTTTCGTTATCGGTAAATAAATTTTGAATGGTCCTAACCCGAGGCCAAGAGTAAATGGTTTATAGTTGACATTATTGGTGTTTCCTCTAAACGACGCGATTTCGAGTCCCAATACCGCGTTCTGGTCATCTGTTTTTATGTACTTTCCACTAAAATGACTTTACTGTCCATCTCTACAGGTTCCATGTTACTAGTTCCGGATTCAACGCCCCATTACGTCAGTGAACAAAGGAGTTTATTTAATACTTATAAACATAATTTACAGTTAAACATAGTTTATAGTTGTTTTTATTATAGTAGACCTATTCCTTCGTTATGGACTTGCGGAAAACGCGACCAACGACATTTCAGAGTCTAATTTAATATATAGTCCCGACTTAATTGTTGGTTGTCAGAATTTTGGCCATAGACGACACAAATTTTCCTTCAAAAATTTTGAGCATAGGAAAGAAAACTGTTCGTTGTTATGAACTATAGGCCTACATGGCATGAAATAAATGCGGCTAAGTTTGTGTAATTTTCCTCATTTTACATATTGCCATTTCCATCTGTCAGACTGTCCCCAGCCAATTCCTCCCACTTTGATACATTTTAATCTTTCTTACATTAATGAGTACTCCACCTTCTTCGGCGTTCGTCACTTGCCCGCCATATGATTTCTCTAACTGGTGATACAGTCAAACGTCAGCTTGGTTTCCATAAAATGAACTGAGAGTATATGAGCTTCTAATAATCTAAGAATTTCCACTAACAAAACTAAAGCCATCGAATTCCACGACGAGTACACAGAATTCCGAAGTCGGCGTTCGAATATGATCCAAAACAAAGGGATACCAACTATATCAAACGTTGGTAAAACGGAAATCGACACAGACAGCGAAGTGCCTAATTTATGCAAGAATAAGTAAACAGAAAAAAAAAGATATCCTGTTATAAATTTGGCCGTGTCCTTGATAAATTCCTGGGACTGGTTGGTCTAACAGAAATAAAAATAGTTCAATTCATTTCTAATTTTAGCAGTGTTTATTTAAACATGCGTATTTTTACGCTTTCTGATTGTTTACAAGACGTTCGTAATCCTACTGTGATGGTTTTAGAAATATTTTTACTCACTGAAACGGCACAACAAAGCGACTAAAATGGTATTCACTGTTTGAAGCGATCGATCGATTGTGTGTGTTTTTAAATGAATGATCTTTATAACTAGGTTCCGTTGGGATTTACAAACACGGTGTTATAAACTCAACGGTTCGGGCAGCGCTATATAAAGACTAAGTTCACTGTGTACTGATAAAAATAGCTTTTTTCAACTCAATAAGTTCATAGGTACCTGAAAAATAAAACACGGAAGGATACCCGAATGAAAGTTTATAAAACTGTGGCTCTCCCCACATTTCTGTATGATAGTGAGACATGGACTCTTGGTAAAAGGGATGTGCAGAGGATTCAGGAAGAGGGACTCACGGTATCAACGAGGATATTAGACGCGATTTAAACATTGTATCATTGCACCAGAAGATTGAAGATCACAGAAGGAGATGGTGTGAACATTTGAATCGCATGCCTGATATCCATGTATCTGTGGCTGCCTTGGGTTATCACCCTACTAGGAAGAGAGATGTCGGTAGACCGAGGAGGAGATGGGTTCCGGAACAGGTCAAGTCTTAGACCTTGGAGTGGTTATGATGATGATGATGATGAACTCAATAAGTGAAATAAGTAGGAGAGAATGAGGTACCTGATAAATGAAAGAGAGAGAGAGAAAGAGAGAGAGAGAGAGTGAGAGAGAGAGAGAGAGAGAGAGAGAGAGAGAGAGAGAGAGAGAGAGAGAGAGAGAGAGAGAGAGAGAGAGAGAGAGAGAGAGAGAGAGGGTCAGGTAGACAGATAAAGACAGAAAAGGAAAATTAAAAAGTGACTTTTAACCACAATCTGGACATGGTGTTTATTTTTGAAAATGTCAAAATTTGTGGACGTCAGAGCCCAATAAATGAGTGGAAATTTTTATAAAATTGCAAAACATCACGTGGGGTATCAAATTAAAAAAAATTTAAGGAACATCTGAATACAGTGTTAAGTTTTGTAAAGTTTAAAGGTTTTTAAGCTAGGGCTTGTAAAAGAGATTAGAATGTCAGACAAAAACAAAAAATGTAACCCAACCCAGAATGTTTCGAATGTTTAGCGGCGTTTATTGTATGAATGTGTGCTCTACAATTGTATTACTAAAAAGTAAAACAGTAATCGGGATTTTTGTAATTTTTTCTATAACTGGAAAATTATCGAATATCGAAATGTTTGTAGTAATAAATATAATTCTTTCAAAATAATGAGTGAGTTCTTCAGCTTAGGGTGTATACTAGGAAATAAGGTTTATTTAATAAGACACATAGTGTTTATTGCATTATAATATATACAGGAAGTCTTGCGAAGAAATTAAAGTAATTTCAAGATATGTTCTACTGGTGAAAATAAAGAAATAACTTTATAAAAACATTAGTTTCAAGACGCTTTGATGGGAAGGAACAGCTGACGAATAATTCTGCTCATAAACGAAAAAATGAAAAGTTACCAAATTTATTGGAAGACTTATTTCGAACTCACTTGACGGTTTTATAAGTTTTTCATGTAAAAACTTTGAAAAATGGCTTCAACAAAAGTACCCTTAGTAATTTTTTAGAAAAGGTTTGATATGTTGACATATATTTGAAAATGTCATGTTTTGTTTTGAATAAAAGAAGATCTTAATCTTTTATTTCCTTTCAAGTGTCTTCAGTTACTTAAATCTGCTTATAATTGAATGCTCAATAAACTTTGTTACAAGGCTGTACTTGTTTATGGATATTTAAGGAAGTAAATTTACACCAAACCTTGTGTTTTTCACTCAAAGTTTTTGAACTTTCTAACAAATGTCTTTTATCAAGACCAAACTTCTGTCTCGTAAAACCAAAATGAAAATCTACAAAAGCTTGAACAGACCAGTCATGACTTACTGAGCTGAAGCATGACCACTCACGGGTGTATTAATAAATTCGTTGAGACTATTTGAAAGAAAAATACTGAATAAGATATACGGCTCAGTAATGCAAGAAAGTGGGTAGAGATGCCTTCGAAATGTTGGAATTTTGAAATATTGCAGCGTGAAGATATAGCGTGCTTCATGAAGGCAAGGCGGATTAGCTGACTGAGACATGTGGAGAGAATGTTCGGCAAGTGCTAAATGGAAACATGAAGGAAGAGAAGAAGGGGCAGACCCAGAAAGCGATGGGTACACGAGGTGGAGGAAGTTCTAAGAAAAATGGACGTACAAAACTAGAGGAACGACGTAGCAACAGAGAGAGAGAGAGAGAGAGAGAGAGAGAGAGAGAGAGAGAGAGAGAGAGAGAGAGAGAGAGAGAGGAAGTGGAGGCGATTAGTGGCGGAAGCCGAGGGTCCAGGCCTGTAGAGCTTCGGAAGAAGAACAAATGCCTTTTAAGTTCAGGAGACGTTGTTCAGGAACTAATTTTTTTAAGTTTGCACTTAAAAAAATATGAAAAGGTCAATCAATTTTCTCCCAAAACATGTGTCCCAGGAATCTTAGTAGATACTTAGTTTTTCTTTTGGCACAGAAAAGAGGGCACTAGCCGTGAATCGAAAACAAAGCGTTTCCGAACCTAAGGTGATATAACGTTCATATACCGGGTGGCCCATAAGTCAGTTGGCACTAGCAGTATGTAGACGCTCGATTGACTAGCATAGTAGTTGCTTGACTTGACTAGAGCAGTAGTTCCCATAATTCAGTTGAGATTTGAGGTTATGAGGTTAGGTTGATGTTGATGTGTATGCTGTTGTTGTTGTTAGCGCTTATTTGTTGTTTGCGAGACAATTAATAGAAAACCTATCTACAGAGCAGCGTGTTTTTGTACTCCAGATGTGGTGGAAACAGGACCAAAATTATAGTGATGTTGTTGTGTTATTTGCGGAACGTTTCCCAAAAACATCGCACCTCCATCTAGAGAAAGTATTCGTAAACTGAATAAGAGATTTGAACAGACTGGAATGGTAGCGGAACTTCCTCGATCAGGTAGGCCAAAAACAGTTACAACAGAAGAGAATTTAAATATCGTTGCGCAATGTTTTGTGCAGTCTCCAAAGAAATCAACACGAAAAGCGTCCAATGAGTATGGAATACCTCGAACAAGCCTGCAAAGGATGAAGAAAACAAAGTTGAGACCATATAAGGCCACTTTACTCCAAGGCCTAAATGAAGATGATCCTGATAGGCGAACAGAATTCTGCGAATGGTACGCAATACGACAAGAAGCCGATCCACAATTTTACAAAACCATTCTTTGGAGTGACGAGGCTACTTTTAAGCTGAATGGTACAGTGAATAGGCACAACTGTGTTTACTGGGATACTGCGAATCCACATGTGGTGATAGAGACAGAGTTAAACGCTCCGGGGGTTACTGTTTGGGCAGGGATCTTTGCCGGTGGGATCATCGGACCCTACTTTTTTAAAAGTTATCTACAAATGCTTCACGAAGTGTTGATGGAACTAGATAACAGTCCACTTTTTGAACACCTGCAGCCAATTCGAGAAAAGTTAATATGGCAACAAGATGGGGCACCCCCTCACTATGGACTGATTGTGAGAGACTTTTTGAATGCAACGTTCGATGAATGGATTGGCAGACGGGGTGGTGTTGAATGGCCTCCACGTTCTCCTGATCTTACCCTGATGGACTTCTCGGTCTGGGGTATACTAAAAAATGCAGTGTACTCCGTGAAGATTCGTGATGTGGAACAATTGAAGGAACGCATTCAATCTGAATTTGAACACCTACAGTCCCTGAATATTTCGGACATAATTTGTGCTTCAGTGCTTCGAAGATGTCAAATTTGCATAGAAAAGGATGGAGGCCACTTTGAGTATTTCTTGTAGGTCATGAGAACTATGTTATTAATTATCTGTATGCGTTATCTGTATCTGTATCCCTGCTGCACCTCTACAATAAAAGTGCTATTTGCAATTTTGCCAACTGACTTATGGGCCACTCTGAAGCCTATACAGGCCTTAACTTTGCGGTTTGTCGTATATGTAGTAGATGTGCGTATTATAGTATAGGAAACTAAAGACTACTGTTATCTGTTGGTAAACGAATCAAAGTCGACTTCAATGCTAGATCAAAGCTTACTCGATGCGTTATCGTTTGACGTAAATAAGCCGCGCTACCCAGAACACGTACACACATGGCGCTTGCTTAACGCTAACACGGCTCATTTATCTCTGCACACGTGTCGAGCAACCCTCAAGGGCGAGCAGTCTGTTGCATTTTTAATGCACGATTTATTTGAGGTCAACGGTCACACTACCCGCTCTCGCTAGCTGTGTATACTCATCCGTGTTGGGTCACGTGTACCTTGATACGGAATTAAGTTTATGCGTTTATAATTGGCGGAGAGTGATTACGACATCGAATCGCTACAGCAGCAGATGGCTTAATTTGTAGTGTCTCTCTCTCTCTCTCTCCGTCTTGTCTCTGACTCTCATTTGAAAGGAACCGGTGGATGGTTACTTTGGTATTCTCAGAGTGTCTTACGTATTGCTAATTTCTTCCCAGTAAAAGCACTGAACAAATCATTAAAACTGAAAATATACAGAAGCATAATTAGAACAGTTGTAATATTTGCATGTGAAACCTGGGCATTAAAGCAATAAAACGAACAGTGCCTAAAATTATTCGAACGAAAAATACTGAGAAAAATTTTTGCAACAATGCAAAATAACGATGGGTCGTGGATAATAGGAAGGTATCATGAAATAAATCATCTAATACACGGTACTGATATAGTAACGTTTATCAAGAGTAGAAAGATAGCCTGGCTGGAATACACAATGAGGATGGAACAACTCAGAATTTCCAGAAAATTAATGGAATGGAGGCCAGTACTAATCTTCCTCGTTGCGATTGCTCATCATTCTCTCGAATTATTCGAAACTCCGCACCTCCTCGGATCTACACTCTCCTTTGTATATACACTCGACTGCCCTTCTGCCTCGTACTGTAAACGAACGAATGATCGATGCTATATAATACGTGCGTAATCAAACGAGACCGCGTCAGAAATTATATAATTTCCCATCACATTGCCTTAAAGTCTCTCTGTCTCTCTCCCCCCTCTCTCTCTGCCACTCTCTTTCTCTCTCTCTTTGCTCTGATTTACGACGCGATGTATGCACTATCTATCGGCAGTATCTTTGTTTCTGACTGAGACGAATTCATGTTCCAGTTTGCGTACGTTAATTTATGCCTTCTAAGTTATTCATGGCGCGTAGGAGTAGTAAGATCGGCGATATTCAATGTCTCTCCACTTAGCAAGCTGACATTGGCGAAAATTTACGCTCCCAGGCACTTTATATTCACGATATTCTAAACGAGTTTATTTAATTTTCATAAACAGTACATAGTAACACACACACACACACACACACACACACATGTATAAGAGAATGTCTCCTTTTTCACTGTCTCCTACTTCTGTTAATGAACACTTTTATTGGTTCTATGAAGTTGTATCAATTGAATAAAGTATAATATTGATATATATTGCTTTATATTAATATTAATATTGCTTATATTACAGTGTTGTCTTACGTTTAAATGTTTCTGTTAACAATTCAAACTGTCAACAGATTTTGATAAGAATCGTAAAAAAATCACAATCTTATTATTATATTTTTCTCGTAAAACTAAGCGATCCGCGGAACTGACTATATCTGGTTTTTCGGACGTTGTATGTGGGTCTCTGTACTGCGGCGTCACGGTACTTTGTTTCTCAACAATGCGTCACTGCACGTAAAATAACACGTCGCCGGTCGCTTTAAGAATTCGTTGAAATTTTGCCAGGCACGTGGTGACACATCGGACCCGCGGAAAATATGCTGAATTGTTGATACGTTTCGGCAAAATACAACTAAAATAACTCGGGTTTTTCTCTGTTGTCTTCGTGGGAGGGCGAAAAAATGTTTAAATCAGAATTGTTTTCTGCCGAACTAGTGTTTTATAACGTGCTATAAACCATTGTGCCTGACGTCTAAAGTATTACAATTAGTGTAAGACGTTTGTGACACATACGATTATGATACACTAGAAACTTAATTTGAAACCTCATATAACAATGCCGACTAAAGTAATCCAATATACTAAAAGTGCAGCGAAAATCAAAAGTTAAACAGTATCGTGCTTTTTGTGCCTAAGATATTTCACCGATTTGAAAGTGATCCTTCTGTTCGTCAGAAATAAAAAAATTCAACAACAAATTTGTTTTAAATCACTTATTTGAGCTATAAGGCCCATACAGTTCAACTACATAAAATGTTACTTAAAAATTGTGCTGTGCTCTATTCATGACACAACTAAGGATGCGCTACAAAGCTACTAGTGGATCGTTGCGGAAGCTTTGCAATCGCCAAGCTCACATATCGAACATAGGACAATTGTGAAGAGTAACGGATATCCTACCATATGCTTGTGTAGTAAGCTCTACCATTTACTCTTCAAGTCGCAATCCGTCTACAACCACCAGCCTGCGCGCCACCTTTGAATTGTACGTGAACATTGCCGCATAGAATCTAATACATTTTCCGTTGAAATTGATGTCACTCATATCTGCCCTCCCTCAAAAATTTAAAAAATATATCTTCCAAAACTGCAAATAAAATCATTTTTAACTGTACACATTAAATTAAAATTCGCTGTTTTTTGTAAATTTTCAATAATATGTTAAAACATTTAACGGTTTCAAGGTATCTCAATGTAATCTACGGATATAATAATAAAAGATTGCACTCGTTTTGTATTACACTCAAAAGAACAAAATGTAGGAAAATAAAAACTTCTGATTTCTAAAGGAAAGTAAAACAATGTAATTGTAATTATCACAAATTAAGCATATTTTTTATAAATAACATAAAAGTATTAGAGTATATCTACATTGAACAAATCTGTAAGTAAATCATAATTTTTCTGCATCACAAAAAGATTTTAGTGTACTACTTTCAATAGAATTTGGTTTGATTTATTGGCTCATAATACCGCCTTTTCCTCAAATAACGTCTACTGTTCTCTGAAATAAGAACCATATAATGTTTAAGCAAGTTGAGTGTTTTTTTTTTCTTTTTGTTTGTGGTGCGGGCCCCTAGGCTGCAGTCTATGTAGCCTATGATTAAATCCATCACTGGTGAAACACTGCACCCATAACACTGACTTCTGTAGAACATGTGACAAGTTTCTTTGAACTTTTTTAATAGCCTCTAGTGGACTAATTCATAACCTAAATTGTAAAGCCCCCAAATTAAAATTCAGCACTATGGAAATTAATTATCATTATTATTATTAGCGGGGGTCCTACAGTCTATGCCGCATCCCGAATTTGGATCGCCATTTCTCCCTATCTTTCCAGTCATCGTTTTCAATAGCTCGATCTCTCATGCTTTTCCTAATTCCTGTTCTCCATTGTGTTGTCAGTCTTCCTTTTCTTCTCCTGTTTTGCGGTGTGTAAGTCAATGCTTTCTTTGGCCATCGCTTCTCCTCCAGCCTCATTACGTGACCATACCATAGCAACTGTCTGGATTATATTATTTCTGCTGTAAATATGCGCTCTGTTTTCCTTCTTATATCTTCGTTTCTAACATGTTGCATTCTAGAAATATTACACGCTCTTCTTAAGAAGTCCATTTTCACAGTTTCTATCATATTTTTCTCTTTACCTGAAAGTTGCCAACATTCGCAGCCATAAGTTAAAACGGGCTCCACAATAGTTGTGTAGATTGTCAGTTTAGTTTGAAGTTTCATTTTGTTCGAACAAAGTAACGAGTTTAGCAAACGAATAGCCTTTTTTCCCTGCTGTATCCTATTTTTGATGTCATACTTTGTTCTTCCATCTTCTGAAATAACGCTTCCATGGAAATTAATACTGACCCCAAAATTACGTACGATCACATTACGAGAGGCGACGTTCTTCTACGAATTGTTTTCCAATTGAAATTTCTCTCGGATATGCAATTTGAAAAACTTTCAGATCGCGTGGCAGGTATAAGCGCAAAAGTGCTCCCTCGTTGACTCCACACTTATTGCTTGGCTGAAATTGAATTTTGTCAAACAGAAGATGAAAACTACCAGTACAAGTGTAAATTGAACTTTTATTGACACGCATTGTACCACATCTGCGTCCCGTGTTGCAAACGCTCGTACACAGCGGGGGAGGCGACCTGCCCATCACTACACACAGCTCCTCCACTACTACTAGTGTGATTACTGTTTTGTTCAGTCTCTCCCCCTCTTCCTGTATTGCTTTCTCATTTTCTATCTCCCCCTCCACAGTTTTAAAAGCTTTCCGTCGGTTAACGGCACAAACTATTACATCTGTCGTATCTGCAGTGTCTACACTACGTCGTGTTATTCTGCATTGCATTGTGTTTCAGTAATAGTGTTTCTGAAACATTGCATCGAACACATAGAGTGACCTGTATCTGAAAACTATAATAGTGACGACGATGCGCCATGAGAAACCGCGTATATCCTAAGTGATGGTTGCTATGGGTAGGGGGGGCTCACTTTACAATTAGTGTAACCCGTAGAGCCTGAGACAGACGTCTGGCGTAGGCTATCTCGACGGTTAGAAACATTTGCCGGGTTGTTAGGCCTTGGTCTGTTGTTTGTGTTTACAGACGTTTCGGCCCCACAATCGGAGACATCTTCAGCCATCTTGTTCGAAGCCTTTGCCGGGTTGTTAGGCCTTGGTCTATTGTTTGTGTTTACAGACGTTTCGGCCCCAGAATCGGAGACATCTTCAGCCATCTTGTTCGAAGCCTTTGTCGGGTTGTTAGGCCTTGGTCTGTTGTTTGTGTTTACAGACGTTTCGGCCCCACAATCGGAGACATCTTCAGCCATCTTGTTCGAAGCCTTTGTCGGGTTGTTAGGCCTTGGTCTGTTGTTTGTGTTTACAGACGTTTCGGCCCCACAATCGGAGACATCTTCAGCCATCTTGTTCGAAGCCTTTGTCGGGTTGTTAGGCCTTGGTCTGTTGTTTGTGTTTACAGACGTTTCGGCCCCACCATAGGAGGCCATCTGCGGTGTTGGAAGCAATTGGCACGGTGTCCGCCAATTCACCCTAGTGATAAGGTGAATCGCTAGAGAACTCAGTTCAATTGTTCAATTGTTTCCAACAAGATGGCTGAAGATGTCTCCGATTGTGGGGCCGAAACGTCTGTAAACACAAACAACAGACCAAGGCCTAACAACCCGGCAAATGTTTCCAACTTTGTTGACGCCCGTCGTGAAAGTCTTAGAAATTCTACACAATGGTTCCCGCTAGTCGAGAGTGTCCTGTGATTGTACTGTTGTACTAGTCTATGGAACGCACTGACAATAGATTATGAACAGTCGCTTAGACAAGCACCTCGTTACGAGTCTAACAAAATTTTCCTTCATTTCGCACATGCGCAGAACAGTCTTCAACGTAAACAAAGCTGACGAGAACATTTGAAACATCCTAGTGTCATGGTGTCAGAGATAGTGCAAGAGAGAGAGAGAGAGAGAGAGAGAGAGAGAGAGAGAGAGAGAGAGAGAGACAGCGTGCAGGTAAGGCAGAGAACTGTCGTCGCACTGTCTCGCCTCTCTCATTTCAAGGCGACTTAGCCACACTTTTAAGGGAAGGTAATTCATTGGCTGGGTCAGCGTAGCTCACCGCTCAAGAAAAGTTTTCTTCTGAGTTAATGGTTTCGGTGTGCGCGGTTTGAGCGGAATTATTCTGCGGCGGGCGACTGTAGTTTTCCATGAATGGTGAGCATTCCGGACGCGACCGTCTAAGGTTCTTTGTCGTATCTCTTTCTTTGCAGCGCATACCATGTGTCACGAATCAATACCTCAATACCTGGTGTAATAATAGACTGCTGACCCATAGTGCTGGCCACGCTACCTTCATTTCATGCCGAACGGCTCACTTAAGGTAGCTTACATCTTTCATCATTAATGACTTCGGTGACAATTGTTGTTGTTCTTCCTTGTTCCTCTTCTTTTTCTTCTTATTTTCCTTCATCATCATCACCGTCGTCGTCGTCGTCGTCATCGTCGTCACCATCGTCATCATCATCATCATCCTCTTCTTTTTCTCCTTGTTGATGTTCTTCTTCTTGTTCTCCTTCTCCTTGTTGTTGTTGTTGTTCTTCTTCTTCTTCTTCTCCTTCTCTTCCTTCTTCTTCTTCTTCCTATTATTATTATTATTACTAATATTATAATTATCTCGATCTCTGTATATTTTCTTCCTACTTTGATTTCTTCCGCGCGCGCGCGCGCGCACACACACACACACACAAACAATATCGCAATAACATAATACTAATACTAATACTACTAATAATAATAACATAACATGTAAGGAAATAGTAAACGTTTTATTGCCAGTAATAAATTTGTGTTAACATGATTTAATGTCTGTTAACTTTTATGCCCCATCAGTGTCTACTGTAATCATTTCATTATACAGAAGTTACAATTTTATTTTTTTATCCCTTTTACTCAGAAACGTGTGGATATAGAATATCGATGATGATGATGAAATTATTTTAAAATCATTCATCTTCCTCTACACTTAATGTATTATCTGTGTAACATCACGGTTCTTCATCGATTCTGCGTTTCGTTTCGTTCATAATCATAACGAAATGTACGGGAAAGGTAAAAGAAAAATACAAGCAAGACATTCGTCAATAAAACGGCGCCAAAACTGAACCGTATTGCGGAGTTGTTAAGATTAATAACGAGTCATCTGTTTGCACGGCGACTAGTGGAGTCGAATCAATGATCCGTTTGAAACGTTCGACTGGAAAAACACTTTATCCAGGAATCATGTTTATGGCCTGTTCTAGCGTAAAGCGTTACAGTTTAGCTAGCCGATTGTCTACGGAAAACAAGAAAGAAGTCTCGAGAGGTAATCCATATAGACTGTAGTCGCCTGACTATCGTTTTCTACAACAGAATAGCGACTAGCACACGAGCATACACGCATTATATTTAATTAAATATAAAGTTAATTAAAATAATTGTTATATGTAATTTATAATATATTAGAACCAATAAATTAAAAGTACAGTATACATTATAAACTATAATTATAATTTAATTAAAAACTATTGAGGAGCTTGATAGACCAATAGGTATGGAGCTTGGCAGCTTGGCTATTAGGTTAGAGGTTTTGGGTTCAATTCCCGACCGTGCCGTAAAGTCAAGGTTTGTTTTTACTTAGCTTTCGGTTGTGCGTAAATCAATACCTGGGGTAATAATTTACGGCTGACGCACAGTGCTGGCCACATTCATTTCATGCCCAACGGCTCACTTAAGGTGGCCTACCTCTTTCACCGTTAACTACTTCGGTAGCAGTAACCGGTCTTCTTCTTCTTCTTCTTCTTCTTCTTCTTCTTCTTCTTCTTCTTCTTCTTCTTCTTCTTCTTCTTCTTCTTCTTCTTCTTCTTCTTCTTCTTCTTCTCCTCCTCCTCCTCCTCCTCCTCCTCCTCCTCCTCCTCCTCCTCCTCCTCCTCCTCCTCCTCCTCCTCCTCCTCCTCCTCCTCCTCCTCCTCCTCCTCCTCCTCCTCCTCCTCCTCTTCTTCTTCTTCTTCTTCTTCTTCTTCTTCTTCTCCTCCTTTTTCTTCTTCTGTTTCTGCTTCTCCTCCTTCTACTACTACTACTACTACTACTACTACTACTACTACTACTATTACTACTACTACTACTACTACTACTACTACTACTACTTCTTCTTCTTATTATTGTTATTCTTATTCTTCTTCTCCTCCTACTCCTCCTCCGGGCGTCTCTTTCACACACACACACACACACACACACACACACACACACACACATTTGTACACATATATTTAGTCGTATACAATGAATTTATTTGTTAATAACGTATATGACTACAAACATGGGCGGTACGCTAGACTCGTCTTTTGGGTGCTAAATCGTTTGTGTAAACATTACTAGTCTAATGTTGCAAAATTTTATCCTAGATTTGAGGTTATCCCCTATTAACGAGTATAAAACACACAGTCGTGGACTTGTAGCCTTCGAATGTTTTTCCATCGTGCGTTGCGTAATTCTGCCGCACAAATATGCGTGCAAGGAGTCGCGTAATCAAGCAGCAATGCGGTACTCTCTATTTTCCTTTGAGCAAAACACCCTTCAGGGTATGTTTTAACGAAAAGAGAACCTGAGAGCGGCCTGATTTGCCATAGACAGGGAAGAGCGTGACCAGCATGATGGAATGTAGCAGGGAAAGGAATATCCGGCTACAGCGAATACGTATTGCCTTTAGGAATAAGTCAATAACTTCTACCTAAAGAAATTGCCGTAGTGCTGTTATCCGGTAGCTGCCTTTAAGTAAACGATGAACTTTTTGTCATCAGATGTGATTAAACGCCAAGAAAATTAATTAGAGAATAAAATTATAATAGTTTATAGATAAACTATAGATAAAATAGTCGAGGAAATCTAAATTGGCAAATCTAATCCGTGAAATCCTTACGAACACAAAAATAAAATTCATGGGAGAAATATCTCAACCGTTCAAAATAAATACATGTGTAAGACAGGGTGATGGTTTATCCCCAATTCTTTTCAACTGTGTCCTGGAGAAAGTAGTGACAATTTGGAAAGAAAAATTAAAGGAATGCAAAATATCACCAATCATGTTGGGAAGAAGGAACAAACATATTGAAATAAACTGTTTGGCATTCGCGGATGACTTTCCTATATTTTCTGAACACCTGACATCTGCAGTAACACAAGTTAATTTTTTAGAAGACATAGCCAGTAGAATAGGCTTAAGAATTTCTGCAGAAAAAAAATTTCTCACGAACATTAAAATGCGCCAAAATTCCTGGTAACAGACATTGGTCGAACAGAGAGGGTTCAAAAATTTTAGAATCTTGGAGAAATAATTCAAGAGAATGGTTTAGAAAAATCTGCTATAGAAGAAAGGATTCATAAGATGGAAAGAGCATGTGGTATAATGAAAGATATTTACAATAGAAAGTGCATATCTAAAAATGCGAAAACAAGGCATTACAGTACAGTAGTGAAGCCAGAATGCCTATATGCAAGTGAGTGTCTAGCATTGAATTATAATTTAGACAAACTAGAAATATTGGAAATACGAATTATTAGAAAAATATTAGGCTCACGAAAAACTTCAGAAGGTTGGGAATTAAGAAGTAATGATGAAATATATCAAAATATAGAAAATATAACACAAACAATGAGAAAAAGATTACTATCATTTTTTAGACATTTATAGAGAATGGACGACAATAGGTTAACAAAGCAGATCTTCAAATGTCTGTGGGAGAAGAAGTCAATATCAAGTTGGATTAAAGAAGTCCAAAACGGTTTAGAAAAAAATAATATACGCAGAAGAAGCAACTGAAAAAGAAGTTTTCAGGCAAAAGTGTTAAAAGTTGAAGGAGTCCAGGGTAGGAGAGAGAAAAACGCAGATTGAAAGTGGACTGATGACAGGAAGAAGAGACACAGTGAAAAGATGAAAGAATATTGGAGAAAAAGAAAAGAACAAAGAATAAAGAACTGAAATTAGCATATGGTCCTTAGATGGCCGATACAAAAAAAAAAAAAATTCAAAATTTGGAACCTTTTCTTAAAATTGAACAAAGAATTCTTCGGAAAATTTATGGCCCCAAGAAACTGAAGATGGATACAGGAATTGACCCAAAGGAGAGCTGTACAGGGATCTGGAAGATCTGGAAACTACTTTCTGAAGGAAAAGACTGAGATTCCTTAGATATACTTGGACATATGGTTCGGATGGATCGGTCCAGATTAAATAAACAAATTTTTATATATATTTGGCAACTTTCTAGTCTGATCGGAGACACCAAACAACTCAAGGAGGAATTGATTTAACTGGGCATCTCTTTGAACAACTGTATGGATAGAAATACACACAAAAACAAAATTCAAATTCTTGAGGTTATCTGCGCTGAGAAGGAAACGAGAAAGGGGTGGTCAGTGGAAAGGAAGGCGGCGCGAATGAGGGCCTTCTGGCAGGAGATATTCACGTAGTCCACGGCTGGCCTGTTCGTGTAAAGAAAAGTAAAATCTGTTTTAATTAATAACTGTTAAAAATACAAAAATGTATTTACTGATTAAATTTATAATTATCAGGTGTAAACTATATATGTGTTATAATAAAAAAAAACAATAAATGCATTAATTCACCTAAGCAAATTTTATTTCAGCAGGTGCAGTCAGCTCCAAACCTGTTACCTTGCAATGATTATAACATTTTCCTTTGCATTTGATTATGTACAGAAATTACATCATGAGTGGCAGCTAATCCGCTCATTACGGATGTCACTCAGTTGAATTACGAACGTTGACTTCGATTTCAACTAATTTAAAATATCAGATTTTTTTGTTACTTATTGTTTTGTGAGACTGTTTCAACTTTGAATTATATTAGAGTTAGCTATCTGTTTATGTGTTAAATATTCATTTTAATAAGATCTTAGCAATATGTTTATTAGCAATATTAATCCAATATGTTTGGATTGTTGTGGCTGTTGGTGCATGTTATTACTTTTACTTTTTACTAATAATGAAACAACATATGGAAGCATTTTCAAACAGGTTTTCTGTATATATTAGAATGAGAATTACTCTACTTTCCGTGACGTTCCATTGGATGTGTTTCTAGGTAAAACAAGTATCATCGGTCGTTTCTAGTTGCTGTCGAACTGGAAAATACGACACGTCTCACACAGAGGCCAGCGAGCTGACAGTCTCATCTCCTTCTTATCTGTGACACTATTCTGTTCTTGTGATCATGACTTGTGCAAGCAAGAAATAGGTTAATGTGAATTGAGATAATTTACCTTTTCTTGTTTTACGTTATAGATAGTTCATTCTGTACGGACGACGGTATAAGGTACCACCTTTCTTGCCATTCACTGGGGTTTCACCCAATCAAACTTTCTGTTATCAGTTTCATAACAGAAGGCGAATGAGGGCCTACTGGCAGGAGAAGAAAAGGAAATGATATTCGCGTGGTCCACGGATGGCCTGTTCGTGTAAAAAAAACTACAGGTGTTGCAAAACATCGATGACCGAACGTTTATTTAAACTGCTTTCGTGTTTCTGTGTGCGCGTGTGTGGTACGCGCGCGCGCGCGTGCATGCTAGCCCGGTACACATATGGCGTGGCGCCGCGGTTATTTCCTGTGACACGAAAATTGACACAGTCAGGTCCTATAGTGATAGGTGTAATATCGATCCTTACCCGGAGTACACGTGTTTTATGATGTTTGTGTGTCAGTGTTGGCGTTTTCATGAGTTTGTTGGCATTCGTTCGTTTGTTATCTTTTCACTTAACTGTGTATGTGTCTCTGTGTACATGTAAATGGAGGAAAGTTCTTTCGTTGTTGCATAATGTTGTTGACGATAATAACAATAACGCCATATCTTTGGTGTTTCAGTCACATTCTGTGAGCGTGCTATGGTATCGTTCTCAAATGTGTTAGCAACATATTGCACTCAAAATTACCATATAAAAACCTTTTCTTCAGCGGGTCTCCCTAACCTATCAGAGATAGAGGTAATTTAATTGATTACAGAAACTGTGGAGGGCAGATTATGGTGAGTATACATTTCATTCTCGCTTGGTATATTCATTTTGTTTCTCATGATTTCACGGCCGGCGTAATAATTATTAAATTTATTATCCAGGCTGTAAGGCCATTTCTTCCTGCCGATAGAAGTTAATCGCTCGACCAGATGTGTCGGCTCCAACTGTGGTGACCATCTACAGCGTAAGGACTTCAAAAACTGACACGATGTACTTCAGTACAACCACAGTACTGACTGTGGTGAGCCTTTACCACAGTACTGTGGTGCACTGACGTACATCTTGTCAGTTTTTTGAAGTCCTTAACGGAAGATGGCCTTCCGAGATGAGGGCGAAAAGTCTGGTCGAGCGATTAACTTCTATCGGCAGGAAGAAATGGCCTTACAGCATGGATAATAAATTTAATAATTATATTCAGTTTTTCTTTCGACATATACATAAAAGCGTTAAAATTTTGGCCATTAGTGGAGACCATATGTGGGGTATAGGACCAAAGCAATCGGTCTTTGCTTTTGGTAAAATTGATGTTGCACTTTTGAAGTAAATTCAATGCTGTTTTTTATTTGGATTACAATTCGATTCAGTCTAACACCCTCCTGGATTTTCACAATTTTTTCTTATTATTATATCCACTATTTCTCTGTTTTTTTTTCGGCCCGAGTTTCTAATAGTTTGGAATTCCCAAGACTTAACACTACATTCAGACGTTAGTGGAAATTCTCTTTAATTTGATACCCCGCATTATTTTTTGTGCATTCAAACGGCTGAAATGAGATTTCTCAGGCACGTAGCAGGGTATACTCTCCATGATAATAGAAGAAACACAGATATACGGCAGGAACTAAAATTATGAGTATACCCGATAGGATCGCGTAGTATCGGCTGAATTGGTGGGAACATCTTTGACGAATGGATGACTGCAGCATCCCCAAACAACTATGGGACTATAAGCCAAGGGGACGGAGAGGTGTGGGACGTCCGAGGAAGCGCTGGAGTGACCAGCTCTAATCTTTGCCTGTTTGAGACCGTGTGCCGGTGTTTGCATAACCCGGCAATCGAAGGTATAAAAATTTTGTAAACTCAAATATTAGCGTCGGTGTGCCGCGATATTGAGATGGCCCTGTGAGACGGCGCGCGCCATCTCGCGTTGAAGTTTTGCTGTTTGTCGAGTTGCTGATGTAATCGGCAGTCCGACGCAGACCTTGAAGGAATCACAAGCTCCCGACCTTGGACAGACAATAATTGGGTAAATTTCTTCTCAACCTGATGACAAGCTAAATTTTCGAGACTTCCCGGGTTCTCGCTCCCAGAAGGAGATTTGGTCTCGGCTGGTGTACTGACACCTTCACCAGTCATGGACCATCCAACACTTACCTGTTCTGAGGAGGGAGCTTGCTGACCAGCTGTAAGATGCATACTACTCATGCTATTAAGGTGATATAAACTTTTATTATTTTTCGTTGGCCTGGGCCGCAGCTCATCCGTGTTACAAATCGTTTTCCTTTTTAACTATGTGCTTACGCTGCTAGACAGTCCGATCAGGGGTGTGTCAACAGGACATTCATTATGAACATTATTTGAACTATTATGAAATTACTCCATAACTCTAACGTACTATGATTGTAATTGTGTGCTGCACTGGGGGAGCGTGCCAGAGTTTTTTACTCCTTTATATATTTTTTTTATATACAAAGGCCTTAGAGGCATTATACTTTCAATCCAAATTTAAGTCATGTGTTTATTGGTTCTGTTCCGGCTGGTTCAGGACGCGGTTCATATATTATTCTTATTTTGGTTTAACATTTAAGGGCTGGGGGTTTCGTTTTTCAGGCTGTTTTCGGGTGTAAAATTTTACATAGTTTTTTACTCAAGTTAGGCACACGTTGATACAGTTTCATGCAGGTCTGATACCTGTCTCATATGGTCTGGCACATGCTGGCACACTTCCACAGCTGCTAGAATACAACATGCTGTTATTGTAAAATTATTTACACACAGATGTCTGACCTTAAGAAAAAAGAAATTTTATTTTTTTTTGTGGGCATATACTAATAATTTTGAGATTGTAAAAGCATACTGATGCTACTGATTATTGTAACTTAGGTTCTGACTTGCTTGCTGGACTTGTCTGTTGAATTAAATCATTATCATTAAAGAACGAATTCCTGATACATGGATACATCTATATTTGTAACACAAGAAGTAACATTTTGGAAAATTATGCCGATTGTTTAAACTTAGGTGATAAGGGTTTTTACCACTTGTATACAGTTCAAGAAACTTAAAGATTTTCATATACTTATAATGTGCAATTTGTTAGATGTTATCAATTCATATGGGCTGCCCGGCCACTATCATCTTGCATTTATTAGTCATTATCATCCTTTCGTTTTTTTAAATTTTTTTTGGGTTTCATTTTAATGGAGTAAATGGGTGTGGTCTTAAAGGATTAATTCTAACTGTGGCTGGAAGTTTAAATATTTATGATTGCTGTTTTTGGGGGTTTATAGAAATACTGCCTGTCAGCCAGGTCGAACATGAGTTTATTGTGATGCTATTATGGGTATATGTGTCTCTATGTTTCAATATGTGATGTTAATATTAAGTGTTATTTAGGGGGGGAATTTATATAATTTATGGGATGTTGTCCGATATATGTTGTCTATTTATACAATTTAAGGAACCAAATGATATATGTATATAGGGGATGAATTAATATGGGCTTATGGAAACTGAGTGGTTAACATGTTGACACTACTTATTTATCATTTATATTGTTATTTATTGCTGATTGTTATACTTGTGCATGTAATGAATTATGGGGCAACAATAAAAATTGTTATTGTTGATTACAACCGAGTCTAATTGCAAGTCCCGTCATACTGGACCCAGCGCATTTTTGGCTTCTCTAGGCTCCTGCCTAGTTTTAAATAACTAGTGGCCTCTCTTTCAAAAAAAAAATATACAAAAAAAAAGAATTTTTTTTATAAAGCATAAAAAGGAAAGAGGGGTTACAACCGGAACAAACCATCCTTGGTTTAATCCTTGATGATGATGATGGTGCATGAATTTCTGTGATTTTATAAAAATTTTCACCCACGTTTTAGGCCCTGACGTGACCCAAATTTTGACCCATTCACCCATTCACGTTTTTCCCTCCCATCCTCCGATTTTTTAAGGAATCAATCTAAAAAACAATAGAGTGCTGTACGAAAAACCTATGGATACGCGTGCCACGTTGTACGAAAATCGGTTGATGCATTCAAAACTGTCGTGAGCATAGTCTACCTTAAACGACAGGTATACGGACAAAATGCCAAACAGTCAAGGTACAACTGAGAATTCGCTTCGTTTGTTCAATAATAATAATATGGTGTCACTTTTTTATTACTAAAGCAGTTTAGAAGTTATTTGCCTTATGTGAACAGCCTTATATTAGGCGTACAAGGTAATGTGGCCAGCATACGATTCAGCTTCTCATTAGTACCCCAATGCCATATCCCAGGTACTCATTGCCTTAGGCTGAATGGATTTAGGGTTGAAAAAGGTGCCTTGTTTTTATAGTAGCGCTCGGGAATCGAACCCGGGACTTCTAGATTAGTATTTATGGGCCATGAACTTATGTACTAACCCGTACCCCAAATATTGTTATAATTCATGGATACATGACGCCTGTATTCTTTTTCACAGACTCTTGCAATTAATCTGTCAATCTCAGTAGAATTTAAATTGAAACAAACCCAAGACCACATGTGTGTGTGTGTGTGTGTGTGTGTGTGTGTGCGCGCGCGAGCGCGTGTGTGATAATCTCTTAATGTGGTCCCGTTCGTGTAGTCAGTGCTGACAACGTTACGACATTAAACATGAGAGCGGAGGAAGCTGGTTGCCGGTAATCGATTAAGAGCTTCGTCTTCTCTCCTGCCGCCGTGGTGTAAGCAAGCATGACAATCGACTACTATTAGTAGATTTTAATAACAAATGTAGGGTGGGGGGAATCGACAGAGCGACAGGTGTTCGGTTCGCTCCATAAATAATTGACGGCGCGGTGCGTACACAGTCAATTAATTAAGCCGTCTTACTGCCGTGTTACTTTGATTAATTACCGCCTCCGTTTTGATGTGAGGCAATTAATTGCAACGTGACGAACGTTCTCTGCGTTTTGACAGAATTCAGTGTCAGCCACTTTGTCACGCGTACTCGTCCGCTGCCATACAAATCAAGTTCCTTTCGATACTTCATTAGCTAATAGCGTGTAGAATATCTTGTTTAATCTACCAGCAGACTTAACATTCTGCCAGATCCATGTCTGGTAGTTAAGTGGTAAAGCTTAGGTAAATACTCTGCGTCACTGACCGGGCACTATGAAATCCGAATCTTTTTGTTAAAGAAAAGAAAGGCGGAGAAAATTTAATGATACTGTTATGACAAAAACACTTATGAGGCCAGTGCTGACATATACTTCAAAAATCTGGACGATGGCAAAAAATAGCGAGAGACTTCCAGGTTGCTTTGAAAGACGGATTCAAAGATCAATATTTAGAGGAGTACAAGAAAATGGAATGTGGCGCAGGAGCTATAATTATGAACTATACCACCTTTACAAAGTCCGGACATTGTCAGGATAACCAAAATGTACAGGCTAAGGTGAATTAGACACGTAGGAAGAATGGAGGAAGGACAGCCTACGAAACATATCTTCTACCAGAAACCAATGGGTAGTAAAGCAAGGGAAGACCCCAAAGATCAGATAGTAGAGGACCTCAGAAAGCTGAACGTGAGACACTGGGCACGCAATAGCGAAGACTGGAGTCGACTCTTGTAGACCCACCCAGAGTTGTAGAGCCACGGGTGATGACAGCTATGACAAAATTGTTGTCCATGTAAACGTTATGTGGTCCATCGTAACTTTTGGTTAGAAAATTCTTATATCCTAAGGCGTCTATTACACTACGCAACTGATTGGAAGGCTACGTGAAACTAGTTGCAGGCTTGTAAAGACGGATTGCAAGTGCTCTGCAATCAGGTACACGTGTGTCGTCAGTTTTGTTATGTTGATTAAAATTAACGTAACAGCTATTTCTATAAATTTAATATTGAAACTGTGAAGCTAAAGATATTTTAATTAATGTTCGTTGTATTAGTCAGAGAAAAATATACATTTCACCCACTATCTAATTTTATCAGGAAGCAGATTATTCTCAATATTATTTACATATTCATATTATAATTCAATATTATTTACATTTCATAAAACAATTTACATAGTTGAATGTATTTATTAAACGAAACCGGTGTAAATCATGTTTTCGGAACAGTTTCTACTTGCGAATTCTATGTGATCTTATATTCAGTGCAAAGTGAGGCAGCACTTTTGATCGCTTGATTTCTACAATTAGTGATAATTACGCATAAAATTACAAAAATTATTTGTCTTCTGCCTGGAGCGAAACTCTGTTACCTTTGGAAAATAAAAGAGGGGAAAAATAGGAAGCTCTACCAATTCCTTCATGACAAAGAGTAAACGGTGATGTGTCCAGAGTACAAGATTGCTTTCCATTCTTATACGATGTTTTCTTCTTATTCTGATGACATTCGTGAGAAGAATTACATGAATTTCGTGTACTACTGACTTGTCACATGACAAGGGATATCGGTTAGTATTTTACATAAAACTTTAGATTACTTCCTTGTACGATACGTACACTTGATTTTTTTTTGGCGCAGCGTAAAATGTTTGTATAACGTTAAAAGAACTATTACTTTTTTCAAACACTTCTTTTTAAAATTGTAAACTAATTTGGACAAGTGTCTTCTTCTTTTACCTTTGAATTACCTTCAGGAATTCCTCTTCCATCCTTTTGTAATGCTTACTTATTAACTCCTTTCCATCGTCTTTTGGCTTTTTCTTCCATTTGCCATTTACCTGTTGACTGACAGTTAGTAAGGTAAACAAGGATATGTATTTTGTGCTCAAGATTTCCACACGTGAAAAATAAAACTTGCTAGCATGTAAGTTCTCATGAGAAGTTTTCTGACTATTCAATGTAGTTATCCTTACGGTTTAAAGGGTAAACCCATATCTTTCGCAGATTGAGTTTATTTCCTAACTTTTATTATACAATTTAACGCAATGGTTTCCAAACGGTGGTCGGCGAGCAGTTAAAAGTGGTCTGTGGCTCTATCAAGATATACGTTATTTCTTTGCAAGTAACTCCACGAGTTTCTTGCAGTATTCTTTAATAATATTATGTGTTATCAAATTATATAACTTCACAAGTTGATATTACTTTAATTATCATGAAGTTTCTATACAGTATCTTCAGAGATTATTTACAAATTTATGAATTGTAATTTATAAATGAATTCATTTATAACCTCTGAAGATACTGAATCTATTTGTAACGTACTTCGGGATAATTAAAATATTATCAACAACTTGCAGAAGTAATTTAACTTGATAATATATAATATTAATCAAGATATATTATGTCTCTATATATATATTGTAGCATGACAGTCAATCCACTAAAATAGATTACCATATGATCATAAGTAAAAATCAATTATATCGAAAATCAAGAAAAATCCAAATGAGAACCAAATAAATATCAAAACAAAATATCAAAATAACTTGAAAAAGTAAATATAAAGAAAAAACTCTGCAACAAAAATAAATGTACAGCAAAATAAAACCCCAAAAAACTAAAATAAAATAAGAATAATACCCAGGTAGGATAAGAGTAGGAGAGGAAGATACCCAGAACAAATCAACGGACACAATAACAATATAATAATGAAGAAACCGAGAAAGAAAAAGGAAGATACTGAAGAAACCAAGAATGAAGAAGGAAGATATCCAGAACAAACCAACATACCTAATGAACAGGGAAAAGTTTGAAGATACCAGATAGTAGAGGGAGAAGAATATGACCAATACCCAAAAGAAACCCAGTAGGGAGCAAACAAAAACCCCAAAAGAAATTAAATGTCACTATTGAAAGTATAACACCCCAAAAAACCAGAAACTCATGTAAAATAAATGAAAACAAAAGTGTTTAAAGTGTAAAAGCGCACCCAAGAAAGTTATTGTATAATTAATAAAGACAAATCTTAACAGTTCCCCCATGATTAAACAACTTGATAATAAAACTATAAAACTGACTAGTGATAGTATCAAAGAATAACCGGGGACAAGTGCAAGTTATTATATTATAATAAATAAACTTTGAGAAAGTACATTAAATACTGTACCTTTAAATAACTTTAAAAGCTTTAATTTAAGATCATGAGTGCTATTTAATAAAATAGTATGGTGAAAGAGCAAGAACTAATATTTCTAATAAAGTGCCACTATTTATGTAATAAGATTCAATGGAGTGAATAAGATAAATAGAGAGCTGGGAGTTAATCCATAAAGTGACAAGGGATACATCACTAAAATTAAAGAAAAACAGATAAGACTGTACCCAAATAATTTTAAGTAAGTGTTAAAAATAAAGGAGCAGAGATGTTAGGTTCCAATTACCATAAATGAACTCTATGCCTAAGGTTTGGAAATAGAGAGTAGTTCTTATAATTATAAAATGTTATTATGTTTAATAGTTTGAATCAGGAATGCAATGTCTGAATGTGGATACCATTCTTATATGATAAAATGTTTTTATGAGTTACTATGAATAATCAGTACTAAAAGGTATGAATTTAAATACCACTTTTAATGTCAAATAATTGTTATGTATTAATTGTTTAATGTCAATACTAAATGTTATTGTAGGAAAATAAGGAATTACTAAGGAATATTATATTAGAATAGAAAGTCAGAAAAGGGTATAAACAAACTATATTATTAAAAACTTTGTATGTAACATCAGATAAAAAAATAGGCCAAAGGGTAAATCTAAACTACATTATAATTGATAAATCCAGTCCAATAAACCAACTAAACTAATGAAATTTATGCAAGATAAACCCATCACATAGTAATATAAGGTAATTTATACTTTAAAAAGATATTGTCAGAAGATAGGTAAAATTATGAGTAAAAATGCAAATGTATTAACTAAAATTTCAGAGGGGGAGTCATGGATTAATGAATTATATTTAAAAACAATAATCAATGGATAAACTTGCAAGAAATTAAAGAAGGATAAACAATTATATCAATCTGAGATTCAGTATAATCATAATTATAACAGATAAAATGGCTAATATTTGGAGGAGAACAGGAAATAAAAATTTACGCCTACTTTTCCAAAATGAAAGAAATATAGCATTTTTAATAAAAAAAATGCTGTAAAACTATATTATTTGATATCAAATTAAGCAAAATGAATTAAAGAAACCGAATATGTATTTAGTATTTCATAAAACTAAATAATAGCGAAAATATATTCAGTGATATAATGTACTTTTTAAAGATGTGGCGGAAGCCAAGGGAAATTGAAACAATGTATTATGTATATTAAATTGGCTAAGAATTTCAGGAGACGAAGGAAATGAGAACAGTTAATTATTATACGTGGTAGAGAACACTTGAACGAGGTTTTGCTCCTATTAACCTATATAAGAAGCAGAAATGGCGTGCGGTATATCAACCTAGTATTCAGTGAAAATTTTTAACTTTTTGAATTTTGACTTTAAACGTTAGAATCAGTGAGCAAAAACAATAACACGATTAAAATACAGTAAAACAGAACAATATAGGACTAAATTATTAAATTAACACCATCACTAATAATTATTACTAACGAAACGAAAAGTGTTAGTTACGACCTATTTAACCAAAGTGAAGTTAGACATTACCACACACATTTAAACAAAGTGAACTACGAAACACTGAACCAGGAACACTCAATTAACACCAGAACGAATATCCACAATTGCGGAGACGAGGAATCGGTGAAAAGGCATCATTTATTGCAAGAAATATTCGTCGAGGCAACTAACGTTAACCTACGCAGTCGGCAGTCGGCCATCTTTGTCTTCCCAGCATCCTAAGCGAGTTTGACCAAATGAACATCGAGTCATCACTGGTTCGAATTTTATAATATATAAACATTCAATATTATTTAATAACCTTATAATTTTTAATTTTAAGACTTTTAATTGTAAGAGTTATACTTTCATGGCCCTACCCTTCTCTGGCTATTTATAAAATAACCGTTAAAAGAACCAAATAATTTATATACAATATTCATGTAAATTTTTTATCGACCGGCCATGAGAAACGAGTCGATACTGTTATTAATAATCGATTAACCATCGATCTTTCAGATAAGTGTTAATAAATCATTTAATTCTGCAAATTGGTTGAATTTTATTTATCAATTTAAGAAATATAATTAAAATTGAAATAATTCAAGATCACGGACTATCCGAAAGGCGGTATTTACCCAGAAATAAGTAGAATACTGAAAGAAGAAGAAGAACCGTCTATCGACTAGTGCTGGAGATAACTATATTAACGCAGGAGTTATTCCAAAAAAGTGATACAACAACAGAAACAACCATAAAAGAATTAAAATTCTTACATAACACAAATACAAAAATTATTTATTAAATATCTACAGTAAAAAACACGAAAACAAATATTTTTAAAGAAAACACAAATATTAGTATTTTAAATTTGTCATTATTATTATTACCATTATATATTTTGTAACTAAGAGAAACGTTACAAAATTGGCGAACCCAATAGTGGGGCTTAACGTAGACACACGTAACGTTACAATATCCAGTCCAGCTTATAACGTGCAGCTAATGAAATGTGCGAATGGAAGTCAAAGCGACCGACTAATAAAAAATAAAAGGAAAACAATCGACTGGACGCAACATCCGTCTAGATTTGAGCAACAGTATCAGCTCAAAAATTTGACATTTGGCGAAACAAATGTTAGCTCGAAAGTCACGTCAATTAATTACAATTTCAATTTGTTTTTGTTACATCAAAAATGTAATTTTAGTTATTTAAATCAGTTCATTTAAATTAGATAGAATTCAGTTTACTTTATAACTAACTTTAGAAAATCAAGTTGTACTTTTCTTAACGGCCAGAAGTTACTGATAGGATGGTGAGGTTCTCACTTCACGTACCCTTGGCCTCGGTGTTTCGCAATCATCCGACGTTGGGAACCACTGATTGTTGGGAATATTACAACCATAAAGCCTTTTGTCTTGTGTTTTTACTTAATAACTGCCCCTATATTGATTGTAGAAATGGAAAAAATGAGGTGGGTTGATAAAGTAAGCAATTATGAAGTTTTAAGAAGAATAGGGGAAAAGAGAAGAATCCTGAAGGTAATAGAAAATAGGAAAACGAATTGGTTAGGTCATTGTTTAAGAAGAGATTGGTTGCTTACAACTGCCATGGAGGGTGTCATAGAAGGAGAAAAAAAAGCGGGCGTGGAAGAATGAAGTTAATGGATAGGATTAAAATCAGAGGGTGTTACGAAGAAACGAAAATACTGGCATGCGATAGGACAGCTTGGAGAGCTTTTACCATTTGAAGTGACCTGCCTTAGGGCAGAACATCAAATAATAGTAATAATAATATTGACCGTACCAACGAGAGCTCAGATATAGACTACTACCGCTATCGATAGTTCCGTGTTTGTGTATGTATGACTGTAGGAATAATTTTCAGTGGTCAGGGTTTCACCATGCGGTAGAGAGAGAAAGAGAGAAAAAGAGCGAGAGAGAGAGAGAGAGAGAGAGAGAGAGAGAGAGAGAGAGAGAGAGAGAGAGAGAGAGAGAGAGGGAGATGGAGAGAGAGTGATGCGGCTTTGAAAATTCCAATAAATTCCTACAACCCCCAGTGGCTCACATTTGCCTCCAATGTCCGTCCGACAGTGACTCACCACAGTCCTGTGTTCTCCTCAAACCGCATTCTACATATGCGGTATTGGATTTCGTTTGTTGAATGTTTCATACTTGACCTCGTAAACATAATTTATATTGTCTACCGACTGCAACGATATTAAAGGTCAACGAATGTGCATCTGTAGAATTGAACGGAACCTCCTTTATTTAAACAAACATGGTCTACTGTTGGATTAACAAACACTATGTTTGTTGTCAAACAGACACTATGGATTATATACACTAATGATTGGGAAACATAGCTGCGGATAAAACAAAAACAAAACAAAAATAATGCAAAAGCGCGGTTAATCCAACATTTGTGCTAATGTGCTGAATTACCAACCATTAACTAAGATGGTTCATATACAAAAATAGTATACAATAAAGTGAGTAAATAATATTGTTTTATTACAAAGAGAAATAAAATATGAATAATAATAATAAATCATGTAAATTTTTGAAAAATACTATAAACTTTAAAACCTAATTTCTACTATTATTTTTTTGATTGCTTATAATTTTCTTATTACTATTATTTTTGTATTCACTTAACATTTTAATACTTAAGTCACTAATACTACTAGTGTATAATATAACATTTAATTATACAAGAGATATTTGTATTTTTTAAATATATGATATATGCATATTTGAGACGATATTTGGATTAAAATATATTTATTCGTTTTTCTAAAACAGCAATCTCCTTTTAAGTTTTTTAAATATTAAAAATAGTCCATCTTATAATTTTTGTAGCTTCCATGCTGTAGGCACTTTGAACATACACCGTTTTCTTCCTTCACCTTTGAATTATCTTCACGAACTCTTCTTCTATTCTTCGTAATTCTTATTTATTAACTCCTTTCCCTCATCTTCTGGCTTTTCCCTCCACTTAACATTTAGTTGTTCATTGGAAGTTATGAAGGTAAGAAGGGATATGGTTTTGGGTCCCAGAATCCCACATGTGTAAAAGTAAAGTTCCCGACATGTAGGTTTAGGTTCCTCTTAAAATTCTCATTATGGACACTTGACAGTTTTTTGTTCTGAAATATTCTCACAGAATTATATACCTTAATATACTAAAACCCAAGTGGTTAATGTGATGTGACAACACATATTAACACAAATGTGCTATAATACGCTTGTGTAATTAATACAAACAATACATTATTAATTTTAAAAAAATGAAAAACAAGTAAAATTATTTTTAAGCCATGATGTGATCGTATTTCGTTTCTTAATATAATTTTTTTTTAAATGAAAGATCGTAATTTTGCGTAACATTAGCCTGTATTACGTTGCACAACAAACTGTCATCCTAGCATTCCACATAACTGAACAATGCTTTCGATTCTCCGTAATTACGCTTAAACTGTAAGAAAGATTTTTATTTCACAGGAGAAACAAAACGGAAGAAAATATAAGCTTAAAAATCTCCTAAGGTGGTAATCAATAGTGTGTAGGAAAGGTTTGGCGGGATTCTTTTGAAATTTTAATTTTTATCTTCAAGGATCACTGTACGTACGAAACGACGGAAAAATTATAGCAAGGCGTGTATTGTACTTCAGAACTTAGAATGCGAAAGGCAGAGATGATGGATACTGATAAGTACACGAGGGGTCAACGACACTGCATTGCAATGAGGGTGTTGTTCACTGCCAGTTAAAAGAAGTCCTAATGCAGGAATGTGAATTAATATAAATATTATTGTTCGAAGCCTTTCACGGCCGGTGTCAGTTGAAATTAAACTATCATCTGGGCTGTTTGGCCGTGGTCTAAGGTTTTCATTACAGTACTGTGGTCCTAACGTACGACACCCCGCGTTAGGTTTGACTGGATACATCCACTGAAGATGGCAGACAGTGGTGCTGCTGAAACGTTTGGTTTTAATGAAAACCTTTACCGTTACAAATATATCGCGGTTAACTCGCAAAGTGGATAACTCGCTTATGCACTTATTACTAGTGAAGTCAATGAGCTTCAAAACTCGCCCACTACTTAGAACAAGGTACCATTTATTGAACAAATTGTCAACAAAATTACGAAAATCTCCATTACCCTACTATTTTTTGCTTAGTAAAGTAACAATTGTAGAGTAATGATGCACAAATCGCTATAAATACCAAACAATAGTATTTGTGTTAAAATTCCGTTTAGTCTGACCTCCGTCCGATTTTTACAGTTTTTAAAATTTTTATTCTCCGTGGCCGAACAACTATGTCATTTCCAAAACTGTGTTGAGATTTTGGTTAAAGTTCTCTTTCATTTCATATCCCAAATTATATTAACAATTTCATCAAACTTTTGTGCGCAAACTATAGGCAATAATGTCAAGGAAAGGGATCCCACAACATCTAATTAGAGTTATAGAGAGTCTTTATGTGAAGAATAAAATCTTAATAGAAGAAAGAGAAACCGAGATTAGCTCATAGAGTTGGCCTGATAAATTGTGGCGTACGACAAGGGTGTCAATTATCACCTTGTCCTTTTATTTTATATATTGACGATGTCACACAAAACTGTCAGAGGTGTCTTCCAGAACATTTATGATTGGTCCCTCTACAAATTACACTTTGTTGTTTGCGGACGATGAGGCTATTCCGTCGGACTCTGGAAACAGATTGCAGATGGATACATATTTGTTAAATCGAATCTGCAAAGACTCTGGATTGCATATATCCACACATAAGATCAAGGTGATGGCTTTCCGTGGAACTGATCCCGTACAAAACAGAAATTGTTATAGATAGTACTGTCCTGGAACAAGTTAGCAATTTTTAATACCTGGGCTACAGTGTGTCTTATAATACAAGCAACGACGTTGTGAACAAGTTGCATAAGTTAAACTTCGACTTCAACCTTAGGCGAAACCTTAAATCAGCAAGTAAAGGAACACGCTTAAAATTCTACAAGGTGATGGCTCTTCCCACACTTCTTTATGGGTCTGAGAATTGGACTTTAACGAAAGGCCAGACAAGTTGCATCTAAGCGGTTGAAATGAGATTTCTCAGGCACGTGGCAGGGTATACTCTCCACGATCATAGAAGAAACACAGATATACGGCAGGAACTGAATATTATGAGTATACTCGACAGAATTGCCCAGTATTGGCTGAATTGGTGGGAACATCTTTGCCGAATGGATGATTGCCGCATTCCCAAAGAACTATGGAACTATAAGTCGAGAAGACGGAGAGGTGTGGGACGTCCGAGGAAGCGCTGGAGTGGCGAGCTCTAATGTTTGCCTATTTGAGACCGCAACAAACTATCCTTTGTTTAATCCTTGAAGATAATGATGACAATCAGACTTTTGTCGGACTTCTTTGGCCGCCGGCGTCACAAAATTAATTATTTTTTAAACTAAAGGTAGATTAATATTTGGATAAAATTCCTTTTAACTTGGGCTTTTAAAATTTTTTCAAAATTTTAACTCCTTCACGTTTTTACTATCCACCACCCTTTTTTTTTGAGGGATCAATTTAAAAAACAACAGTGTTCTGTAGAGTAGAAGTATGGACACGCGAGCTAAGTTTTACGCAACTCGGTTGATGCATTCAAACGTTATCGTGTGACAAACCCCAGACAGGTAGGTAGGTATAAACGCCAAACGGTCAAGTTAAAACTGAGAACTTGCTTAGCTCTTTCAACAATACTTATACATTTATAAATATTGTAAAGTAGTTTTTATGTTCATGATAATAAAATTCGCTGGAAGTATGTAAACCTCATTCAAATAAACGTAACATTCCTACAAACTGCATTCTTGTAGAAAGTAGATTAACGACATTAGGAAGTTTAGTTAATCAACAATAAGAAAATTCTTTTTGATTTTGTTTTTATAGTTTAGTTACAGTTTAGTAACTGTAACTAAACTAAAAAACAAAATCATAAAGAATGATATTATAGTTACGAAGGCAGACAAAGGAAACACGATTAGAAAATTGAACATCCGTTTTCAGTGAGGATGAAGAATTAAGTCAGAGGAGTCAGAGTTAGACATGAGGATCTCAGCTGCATGCAAGTTTTACGGTGCTATCAACAGTAAGTTTCTGGGAAAAAGCGAAGTGTCACAGAAAACCGAACTGGCAGTATACAAATCTGTGTATGCTCCAACATTGACGTACAGTTGCGTTTCATGGACTATGAATCACACACATATAAAGAGAATACAAGCAATGGAGATGAGATTCCTGAGGAGAATTGAGAAGAAAACTAGTAGAGATAGGGCGAGAAACGTTAACATCCGGAAGAAATTGAAAATATTCTTATTAACTAATAAAATTGAAAGCTCGCAACTCCGTTGGTTTGGCCACGTCTGTGGGACGTATGAGGAATGGTACCCGAGACGAGCATGGGGGGCAAAGCCAGAAGGCAGAACGAAATGGGAGGATAACGTCAAGAAGAGTGTAGACAGAGGAGTAGTTTGGGCCCGTGCCAGGGTTTTGGCACTGGACAGGACGACATGGAGAGCTCTCTCGAAAAAGTCGACACCCGAAGAAGATAACTAAGAAGAAGAAGAAAAATTAAATAAATATGAGAAATATCGCAGTAATCAACAAAATGCTGGATTCGAAACGAAAGAAGCCGCGTCACGTGACAATATTTGTGATAATAAAGGAAAATCGTATCAGCACGCAGAATACGTAAAACCCGATCAAATAAACACAAGATTTCGACGGACGGAATCCTACTGAAATCTCGTATGCAACGCCACGTTTTAGTATGAATAGCAAATACCTACTGTGGGCCCTCCCCCCTCCCCCAGCCGATTGTTTCTCTGTTTTCCTCGTCGTGCCACTTTTCCAGCTTTTCTTTAGCCCATAACAGTTTCCTCCTTTGTCCTCCAGTTGGTGTCTGCCAATACATTATCATACTGAAGCCTTAAAAAATAATTTTAAATCTATACAGTCAGATTTTATTGTAGTCTGAATTTAGTACTTCATCATCATCATCATCATCATAATCATCACTTATGGATAGGATTCTCCTGTTCTGGCCTGATGACTCCCGCCGTCTTGTGACTGGCCTGCCTACATATCTTCTTCCAACCGGCTCATACTCATAAGCCAACTTCGGAAAGTGGGTATTGTCCATCCTTTCTGGATGTTGTGTTCAGCAATTTCTATAATTGTGAACGAAATCATTTAGGGAAATTATATCAGGTTCTCGTTTAACATACTCAATTCTTATATGATTGAGTCGCTTATATTCTTATACCGGATCTCAAACAGCTCATTTCTGCATCCCGTAATTGGCACCAGTTCTTCTTCCTTATAGTCCAGGTCTCGCATCCATACAGCCTTATAGAATTTGATACACGTCTCTTGTCTAGCTTCCCTTCTCAGTATTCTGCATATAGTTTGGAACCTGCCTAGTTTATTGCTGAGCCTTTTAGTACTTGCTGTTATTAATTTAATCGAAATAGTCTCTTTAGTTAATGTGGAATAGATTTCAGCTGAAAATAGTTGTCGCTAATTAATTAAGATTGTCACATCATATTGTCACGCCAAAATGGCAATAAATGCGACAGAAAGAAACTACAAAGGTTTTGTAAAATATATATTACATATATAATATATATATGTAAATATTGTTATACTCTCGCGTCACCTAATTAGGTCCCACGTTATGAGCGTCAATTTGTTATAAGACGACGACTTGCGTCTTATAATGTGTCACGCAATGTAAGCCTATTCGTTGCTATGAACGGGTATGTTCTCCTGTTTACTCTCTTAGGTCGTTTAGTTTACTTAATTATTTAAATATCTGAGATATTTGGAGTTGTGGGATATATTGATGTAATTAATTAATATTAACTTAGCTCTCTAAAAAATATCAGTGTTAGTGTACCTGAAACTTAAATAATTAATGCGTTATTCTATAATTTCGTTCAACCCTATTATACCTTGAAGAGAATTATGTCTAATTTTGTATTTTTACGCTCTCTCTTTGGTGTCAGATAATTCCGTTATAAGCGCTGTAGTATCGGCTCAACGAAACTTATAGGTTATTTCAATGTTTATGTTAACCAATTATTCTATACTTATTCAGTTACTTTTTTATTCCCAACTCATTAAATCATACTCCAAATAACAAGATTTTGCAATTATATACAGGTTCTTTATTTGTTTATTTCTTTAACATTGAATAAGATATGTTCTAATTAACATATGATTGGGCTATAGATTGCGTGAATCGATTGTTGATTATTCCGATCCTTTATTTAAATTCAGTTATATAGTGTGTTTCAATTTGTAATTAATTTAATTCAGGGTGTGGAGGTTCTTGTAACTGTGGGGAAGATTAAAAATACATAGATAAGAATGCAAGATTTACAAATTTGAAGTGTTGTGTAGTTAGTATGATTAATATAATAATAATTTACCAGACTAGAACGAAGCAAATCGTGTAGGCGGTTGATTGATAAATTTACTGTTCTGGACAATTATGCCGTACGATATTCTTTCTTCGGTTTAATAAAATGGAATTCTTGTCCTGTCCATTTCGGAAATACAGCTCTCTGGATCGATTTACAGCCCGATTGATGCTTCTTCTGCAACTCCAGGATCCAAATACGTTCTTCTCTCGGTTGAAGCAATTAGTGTTGTTCCGTGTATTTGAAAGGTTATACTTCTGGTGTAGTGTATATTATTAATTGTGATACTGTTAATTCTTTCTATTTGGTTTAATATATCATCAATTCCCTTCGGATATGGGACAGTTCCAGTTCTTCCTTGTAGAATCCAGTTATTTATTTTCTATTGTGATTTCATTCTATAGTCTTATTTGGTTAAACTGTACTGGTAAGAGTCATAAATATTATCATTAGGATTTTGTGTTTTATAATAGTGTCTGCTAATTTAGAATATTCCGATTAAATAGACATTTCTTGGGTTTTTTAATCTCATCACATTCAGATCATCAAAGCAATTATTGTCAAATCAACAACTTCCTCTTTTTCTGTCGTCCCTAGCAACACATGATTTTTCTTCCTTCCACATGTTTTGAATATAGTGTTTATTTCATATATTTTTTGTCTATTCCTTATCAATTTGCTATCCTATCGGAATGTAACTTTACCGATAGTTGGTTTATTATTTTCTACACATATTCTGCTGGTTTTTTGATATAAGCCTGTTTTTTTTTCTTTTTTTATATTTAATACCCTTTCGATATTAAACGTTATTAATCGATATCATGGCATTATGGCATTATCATAATTTGTATAAATTTTATTATATATCATTATTAATTTAATGTTTTTTTTTCTAGCTCTTCAATGCGTATTCATTAATTATTATTAATTGATGTACCTAACCTTTATGTTATGAATGGTTATATAGTGGGTTTGGCTGTTAGGCCTTTTATTGTAAACGGATCTACCTGTGTTTATAACTGGTAAACATCTATAGCCCCTTTTACATAATTCATACATATAATCAAATCTTAACTATTAACATTTACATAAACAATTATTTTTTCCATATCTAATAACAATTTTATCTTGACCTATGGATCACATATAAGAAAATTCAAATCTATTAACGTTAATTAGCTGCTTCACACTTCATTCTACAACAGTCATTGAATAATACATCTTGTTTCATTATCTTTCATTAACTCAACACATATTTGGTATAACATAACATAAACTTTATCATAATATTTGTTGTCACAAAATAATATCTCTTAACTCAAAATTCTTATTTGCTATTACTATAAAGTAAATTATTGTTTCATTTTTTGTTTGCCTTTCACTAAACATATATCATCAACTATTATCTAACTTACAGGTTCGTTTATTCTTGTTAATACTACCTTGCATCCTTATTTACCTTTATCTATAATTATAAATGTAATTATTAGATCTTTGTTCTATCATGGGGTTAGATATTGACTTGTTTATTATTTTGTTAACCTTATTTTTATGTAACACGGATGCTAGCATTTCTGTTGCGTTACAATATATATATTGTAATAAAACAAATATTTGTGATGAATGTTTTTATTTGGGGTTTTGGGGTGCTATCTTCCCGTTTATTTTTGTTTAGAATTTTTAATAACTTTTGCTTAGTGTTGTATTATTATTGACTTATCCGGTTCAATTCAACCTAGCGTTGAATCCAACTTGAATAAGTCCGGTTGGTGCACAAGAAATTATTTATCGAAGTAATTTTCTGCTTCGGTTAGTTTATTTACACGGATGTTCTTCCGTTGACTCGTTGAAACGGTGGTGTATGTTCCGTGCTGAAAACACAAATATTCTGCATTAACAATCACTTACTTGGTGAGTCTTGTCGAACTTGCAGGGTCGCTATCTCAATCCAATTGTATACGGACTTACCGTGTTTGTATTCGACGCTGCTTGTTGAGTTGACCAATGAAATTCATTCACCTGTTTTCAACTAGTCTACTGAAATAAACTGACTGACTCTGTTTTCTGGTGTCAAACAATATTTTATTCCATTAATGTGCTCTTTCTGAACGAGCAGAAGTATTATTTATAATTAAATTCAGAATGAATAGCATGAGACTTTTAGTTTTATAAAATGCCTCAGGGTGGCAGAACTGGTTACAAAGTTAATTTGTCTAAACGTTTTTTGGTTAACATTAATTTAATACCTTCGTGAATTCTTTGAGCTGACAGAATACCAAATCATGAATAGAACTGTCATTCAATCGTTATTAAATAGTTTGATATTGACTACAATTCAGTCATCACTTATAATTAACATACAAAAATAATAACCATGTGTCTATTCTGGACATTACAGGTTAGTAGAATTATTAAATTCAATTAAATTAAATTGATAATAAATGGTTGAAATAAAGTTAATTAAAGTCAAAGTAATTCTTGTTAAGACGATTAAAAATGAACAGTGATATTATATATTGAAGCAGTGTCATTTAGTAAAACATCTGATTCACTGTTTAGTGTTACATAAATTTACATAAATATAGTTGCATGGCTGTAATTAACCATATATCTTAACAACCTTGGTTATTATTCACAACAAGAAAAAAACATTGAAATGGTTATAATAGTAGTTTTTCTTCCTAAATCATAAAACATAAATAACATTGAAATATTTTATTAACTTTCGTTAATATATCAATCAGTTGACAAACCTCGGTCACTGGTAATTATTGGTTAATTCAATTGATATGTAATAATTGACAACTGTCATTACGTGTGGTTAATTCACACAGAGTATTCGTATATAAAAATTAATTGAAAGTTTAATAAATTCATAAAAATAGAATAATCAAATCTCTGAGGATTGTCATTATTGTTGATTAGGTACTGTTATAAATACATCTTAATCTATGATCATTGTTTGAAAATGTTTTGACTATATCGTTTTTCATTTTTTAACTAAGAATGTAATAGTCACTTATACTCCCTTTTATTTTATAACTTAAATCCCGGAATTGCTCTGGATTATACACTGAGCAATCCTTGTTACGCACTGTTACACTTCACACCTCTGATACTAAAGTATTTTCGCTATCACAATTTGAGGTTAGGTCAAACTGTTTACATCGGTGACGCGCACAAATCATATGATCAGCTGACTTTTTGCTCTCGGCTTCCGCCGTCTACTCGCTTCCAATGTTGATTAAAAAGTGACGAAAAAACAGGCCTCTCTCTGCCGTTCCGTTTTTCGACCGTCCAAAATTTTGTTTATACCTTGGAGTTGATTGGCTGACGATCTTTAATTTGACGCACATACCCCCTCGGCGTTTTATTTCAATTGTTGAAGTTGGCGTGGAGTCTTTGGTGTCAAGAGTATAAATGTTTTCTCAATTTGACATGAATTCCTTATAATTGTAATAACTTTGTTAATATGGCTTAGATTTTAAATCTGAGCGTATCGCTGGATTGGTAACACTCGGCTCTTTATTTTGAGTTCACTCATCGTGTGCTTTGGTCCATTATCAAGGAAGTTAATGTTTGTGATTATCACCATTCACTATACACTATTATTTTATATTTATTTTTTGATTAACACTATATAATGGCACTCATACCCACTTGAGGGCATGCCTTCCAAGTTCTCTTACACTCCTTAGTTGCTATTTACTTAAATCTATTGACAAAATACAATTCTTAAACTATCATTGTTTTAGCCTAGGTTCTTATATTTGTATATACATATTTTACATATTAGAAAGTATCTGTTTACTTTCTGTCTGGCTCCAGTTGATAATAACAAATGGTTACAACTACTGAGAACCTTTGTTAGCTGGAATATTAGGTATTCCTTGTCATTTCTTGTTAATTAATTGGTCTCTATTTTTCATCATGATATGCATACTTAATGTTATTCTCATTTGGTATTTTTGAGCTGTTTTGTCATGATTATTTAGTTGCAATAGTTGAACAATAACATTGTCTTTGTAATGGACTTGGTGTGTTTAGTACACTAGTATTTTCCATATTGTATTTGATTAAATAATATTACTTACACCTGGTGTCACATGACAGGTACACTTAATTACAATTATAATATATTATTTCCTTTCTTATAATCGTTATACACTAGTATAGTCGTGGTACTACACTCTACTTGTGGTATTGACATTACCCTTTTGGTTCTATTCGGTTTTATAATATGGTTTTATACAGGTTTTACATAGTGAATTCCATTTTGGTTGGTTTTGGTTCACTTTATTTGTTTAGATTCTTATTTAAAACTTATCTTGGGTATCTTATATTGGTACCTGTAGAAAGATTATTATTTCTACTTGATTTTACATATAAAACATTCTGGTTTGGGTAGGTTTTTCCTACTGCTAGTTGTGAATTTAGATGAATAGTACCTACATCTTAGGTTATGTGATTTTGTCATTTGTGTCAACAATGTGTATGTTAGGTTGACACAAATTGGCATTCTTTTAACCTTATTTTTATAAGTTTGGTTTTAATTATGATAACTAATAACCTTTTTAGTTATTCCCTTTCTTGTCTTACATGATTGTCAGACTATTTGACTAATATTTGCTAATATTCTGAGACAAATTAATACTTCTTTTGTTACATTGTTGCTGTGCATAACATGTTACTATGCTTTTCTCTACAGCTTCTATCCAATAAACATTATTGTTATTTTCATTCTTTTTATAACATATCTTGTCCTATTCATTTATAACATTATTTATTCTATCTTGGTCATCTCAGTTAGTCAGTTTTTGTCCATCTCTTCAATCTGTAGGTTGATTAGTTTTTGCATATACGGGTAAGATGTTGCTTTATAGTTGACTGGCTCTTGGAATCTATACTTTATGCCATGGTTGTTAGGTGTCCTTCTCGTAGTAGGTTTCTTCCTTGTATTGTTTGGTTCTTCACTGATTCTTCCTTGTTTCTTCACTGATTCTTTCTTGTATCTTCACTGATTCTTTCTTGTATTGTTTGGTTCTTCACTGACCGAAAACTATTGGGTTGTTGCTCCCTGTGGTTCATCTTCTTTTCATTATAAAGTCATTTCATTTACATTTACCATCAGTTTATAAACTCTTATTGCTGTGAGTTTTTCTTTGGTGATAGGTAGCTCATGTAGCTTTGAGCTTGGCATTTTAGACAAATTACTTGGCTTGCCTCTTTGACTCAATTATTGACATGTGTAAGTACTTTATGTTACTGAAATCTTAGGGCTCATATGTCATGTTACCAATATATATATATATATATATATATATATATATATATATATATATACATACACATATATATATACATATATATATATATACATGTATAAATGTAAAATATATTTTACAAAACCTTTGTATTAATATGTTTCACCAAGTGCCCAACGAGTCATCAATTAATATCGTGAAAGAAACTACATTTCTGAAGAAAACTTCCACGGAACGGTCTGTGAGCAGATAAACAGTGCCGTTTTAGAAATACTAGAGTGTGTTTAAGTAATGTTTTTATACGTGCTTAATAGGGATACAAGGTTTATCGAACAGGTATTAAGACTGAATTTTGTTCCTAAGATGTGGTAGCACTGCAAAAAACGATAATCCATGAGCTGATAACAGTAATGTTTGGTTACTTTTATTAAACGTTTTACATTCCTTTTGCCAGATTTGACTGTATTACGGTTTTTTAATTGTTCTGTCTACAGCTCCAATTAAATTAATAATATAAATATATCTATTATGTCTAAATGAATATCAAATTGATTCTTTCTGTTATGAACTGAGCTTTAGCTTCTTCCCCTTTTTATACTTTTTTTTTTCTCTGTATATGGAAAGCATTCATTTGTGTGCATGTGCGTACGTGCGTGCGCGTTTACGTGTGTGAAGCGGAATTCACATCGTTTCGAGTTTTATTCACTGAAATAAATAAATACCTTGGCGGTAACCGAGATGATGTTTACTGTGTGTGCGGAGAAAATAAAAATCTACAGCAGTATTTGATGAGTAAAGCTTTGTGCGCTGAATGAGTTTTGTATTACTTTCTCACAGCCGAGGAGTTGGAATTTGGGCCGGCCACGCCCACAAGTTTTACGATTATTTCACTTCTAAGTCCTGTTTACATCTTGACTGCTACGAAAATAAAATTGGGAAATAACTGACGTGCCGAAAATGCGTAACTATGTTTTCGTGTGTAAGGGAAGAGAACTGATATTCTGTCCTACCACATGCAGCTGTGATATGTTATAATGCGCTGCAGTTTTCTCACGTTAGGCGCTACTTGAGTCAATAGTTCTTCTTCTTCTTCTTCTTCTTCTTCTTCTTCTTCTTCTTCTTCTTCTTCTTCTTCTTCTTCTTCTTCTTCTTCCCCTCCTCTTCTTCCTCCTCCTCCTCCTCCTTCTTCTTCTTCTTCTTCTTCTTCTTCTTCTTCTTCTTCTGGTCTCCTTTCCTGAATTTCTGTGAATTCTGTCATGTTCCATCCTCATTGTATGTCATACAATTAGGAATCATGTTACTGTTTAAAAACCTTAGTATATCAGTTTTGTCTATTAGGTTATTTTTTTCATAATTTGTTCGTATTCTCCAAGAGCCGTCGTTATTTTGTACTGGTCCAAAATTTTCCTCGGTATTTTTCGTTCGAATATTCTTAGATACCGTTCGTCTTTTAGCGTCAATAGTTACTCAACACAATGCGATTTCCAAACACAATAGAAAGATAACGGATAAATACAATTATAAAGTAAAACATAATCTTTGAGGTGTAAAGGTGTATTCTAGTAACATTATTTTCTTATGACAAATCAGTAAATAGAAGATTATGATGGCGAAGTGTTGGGAGCAAAAGATTTGTCAGTCCCTTTAGTGTAAGAGAGGGTTTATACTAAATTTTATGTCGCTCTTATTCCTTTAATTCCGATCTGAGGATATAGCCTCTAGGAGTTCTCTCCATACCGGGCCAAAATTTCACTTACTAGGTTAGGTTAGATTTGGTTAAAAAAAGATTAGGTGAGATAAGGTAACGCTAGGTTAGGCTTTATTAACAGCCTTGAGGTGATTTTCCACTGTCCTCCGCTATATAATGTTTGCACTTAACCTTCTTCTATTTCCTTGAGTGATTCATTCCTTAATTTATTTCCCTATTTTATCGTGGGACTGACTAAGAGTGACAACCAATCTAATGCCACTTCCTCCTTTTTGTCTCCTGTACAGTAGGAAATTGACTGGTGATCTGCAATTAGATGTATATCTCTACAGTACTCTCACCGTGATACGCAAGCAGTTGTGTACAAAACTCTGGAGCTTGCGAGTAATGATGTTGGTCGCATATCCATATACTACATGAATTTTACATTGGAACTGATTTTCTTTGTTTCATTCAACTTGAACTAGCGTAATATCGCCATAGAGGATCCAGTTGGTCAAAAACTTATATTTCTTTGTTGACTCTATTCTGCACGTCCAATCCTAACATTCTGTCAAGATTGTAAAACTCTATGACCTCTATATAATCTCTGTACAACCCAAGACTCGCCCGTTGTAATTACGGTGATTGCTTCTCACCCCCTTTGTTTTGGTGGTGTCAATCCGCAATACCGCATGCTGAACTTTTAAATCATTGAGCTTGACATTCAATCTCTATAGCTCAGCGTAACCTTTCTAATACACTTTAATACTAAATCGAATTTTTGAAGCAATATAATTGGATTACTTGCGAAGAAGCCGTTTCAATAGATCGGGAAAAGTAAAAAACGAAAATGTTACAAAACAGATTTTAATTTTCTTACCAAATGTTTTTCAATGCACACGTTGGGAAATTCTGGCAATTCGGTCTGGGTATTAACTGACAAAAATGGAGAAGTACCGCAGTGTCAAAGCAACAAAATTAGTAGTGGAAAACGAGCCACGAAGAAAAAAGGTATTTTCCTCCTCCCCCTCCCCCCTCACTATCCTCCTCCTCATCATCATCATCGTCATTGTCTTCTTCTTCTTCTTCTTCTTCTTCTTCTTCTTCTTCTTCTTCTTCTTCTTCTTCTTCTTCTTCTTCTTCTTCTTCTTCTTCTTCTTCTTCTTCTTCTTCTTCTTCTTCTTCTTCTTCTTCTTCGCTTCAAGTATTAGGCTTGCAGCTTGTTCCGTCTTCACTGCCACCGTTTTCTTGGCCTGCCTCTATCTCGTTCTCAAAGCGGCTTATACTGGATTATATTTTTGGTATTCTCAAGTCACACATTCTATTTATGTGTTGTATCCAGTTTTTTTAATTTTATTTTATCGTTTATCGAGTATATATTCAGCTCTTGCCTTATGTCTGCATTTCTTACGTGATCTCTTAGGGTGCGTCATTTGACTCTCCTTAAAAATTACATTTCAGGAGCTTCAATTCGTTTTCTCTGATTTTGGGCGAGTGTCCACGATTCACGCCCGTACATTACTGGTGCCGCCATTACTTCATAAAATTTCAATTCTGTATCTTTTCGTACTTCCTTTCCCAGAGTCTTCTGAATTGTGCCTCAGATCTTCTGGTATCTGTTTATTTTATTATCGATATCGTTTTCATATTCGTAGCTTACGTCGCACCCTAGATAGCTGTAGTGACATATTTGTCCAATAATTTTATTGCCTGTTATACTATTTTGGAGCGCACTGGGAACTTTCCTTTAAACGACATTATTCTAGTCGTTCCGTCACCGTAAGTTAAGGTATTTTCCTAATGCACAAAATAATATATCGGAAAACAAGTAGAAGAAGAAAACGAAGAAGAATAAGAGCAAGAAGAAGATGATAATGTTAAAGATGAAAAGAAGACGAAGAAGAAGAAAATCTATTAATAAAATGTGCTTACTTTTTATGAGCTTCAATAATTTTATTTGTGTAATTAAAACTGTTAAAGGGAAAACATCGTTAATTAGCTAGGGTTGTTTAGAAACTAACACAAGTGAAAATTACTTTACATAAACGACTGACTCCGTCAAATTGGGATACGAAATTAACACGCCGAGATTAACAGCAACGATTAGTGAGAACAAAGGATATGAGCTCAGTGATGCATGTGTGTGCGCGCGCGTGCGCGCGCGTGTGTGTATGTGTGTGTGGAAAGAAGTCTCAAAGTAAAAGAATGAACGCATCAAAGAGGCAGTACGGTACTACAGTATATCAGAAAGTTTCACAGTCGCGTGTTTCAAACAAAAGTTCGCTGCCGGAGAAAGTCGTCCAGAAAACAAAAGGACCAAACAAGTCTCTCGGGACGAGGAGGTTGGGAGGTGGGGAGGTGACAAATTTCCAGTCACAACACGGGGGAGCAAGTTTCCAGACTTTCCAGAGTGATGACAATCAATTAATTAAGTAAAATAAAGTTTAATTTGATATCTAAATAAGTTTGTAAAACAAACGTGGACAGTATTGTCGTTATTAACGAACAGTCTTTTCTTTGCTTTTTGCAGAACAAAGGTCTGACAAACACGAGTGTAGTAGAGTTTAATAAGTTTGTTAACAAAGTATTACGAATAAACCGGTTTACACTACAAAGTTGGTGGTAAGAGGTTTAAGAAGGAAGTTTTTAATAAGTGTACTGTATGTGTGCTTCGAGCAATGACCTATTCAACATGAGCTATCAGGCTACAAGAAATACAAAAAACTACAGACTTCACAGAGAAGCTCGGAGAGGAGTATGCTGGTAGTAGCAAACAATGGCTAAGCAATTACACGGGCACTTGACGAATTTAGGTTATTTCAACTTTGTCGTAGCTTGTTGCGTTATTGCTAGCTGCTTTGATCTGCCATCCAGTTCTTCAGATACAAAGACATCAACAGAAACACGAAACTAAGGATACACAATCAATAATAAGACCATCCTAACCTACAGCTGCGAAACGTGTATCCTGAACTCTAAAGCAGTAAACACTCTTGACATCTTTGAAAGAAAAATATTACGAAGAATCCTGGGACCAGTTAATGACGTACACGGCTGGAGAATAAGATATACCTCTGAATTGTATCAAATGTATAATGAACCACCGCTAACACAATACATAAAACTACAGCGTCTAAGGTCATGTAGCCAGGATGGGAGAAGACAGAATACCACGAAAACTATTGAATACAAGAATCCACGGATAAAGACAGTGGGAAGACCGAGGAGAAGATGGGAGGACGCGGTGGATGAGAATGCGAAAGAAATACTGAAAGTGCGTTCCTAGAGGAGGATGGCCATCGACAGAAGAGAATGGGGGGGGAATTGAAGGAGTCCAGGGCCCAACAAGGGCTGTAGTGCCATAGGACAGAGAGAGAGAGAGAGAGAGAGAGAGAGAGAGAGAGAGAGAGAGAGAGAGAGAGAGAGAGAGAGAGAGAGAGAGAGAGAGAGAGAGAGAGAGAGAGAGAGCCTTCCAGTGTTTTCAAATTCTCTTTTTATTCTCCTTAATCTCTGAAAGCAGAGTACGCTGTACTTGCGATTTCATCCCTTCCATAGACATTCTCTTAATGACGACATACCCTCTCATCTTCCACCTTTTATCTCATCCGTGTAGGCCTACTGCCATGGGCCTTTTCTTCTCCTCCCATGACCACCCCCCAACCTCGATCAGGGCGGTGAATCCATTTGATTTGCATAGCAAGTAACAAACAATACTGATTCTCCTTTCAGCACTGGTTCCAATCAGCGTCCTTTTTTCATACTCACTTCAAACCCTTATGATTACTGCCTGTTAATAAGGATATTCTTTCGGCCTTCTTCAGCACCACATCGGAAAACCATCAAGGTTTTAGGAAAACCTCTCCAAGTTCTAGGCTTCCAAAGCCACTGGCTAAGCTTGAAATTTCCATATGCTCCAAACGAAACTATTTTAAATTTTTTCCTAGTTTCCAGGCACATGTTTCTGGATGCTAATACAAAAAAGATCTTTTCTTGAAAAATGCTCCTCTTGCTTGTGCAATTCTACTTTTTTAATTATTAGGTCTTTACCACTATCAACATCTAAAGAACGACAATCAAATGTTCCAATGACTGGTATGTGTCTTACATTTAGTTCTACTGCGATTATTTGAGCATGATCGGTCACAACCTGCAGCCCGCTCCCAGCGTGATTTCTATTCGTTCCACTCCAGCTGGCCAAGTGCTTGTACAGACTTCCTATTGGGGTGTCCGTCCACCCCAGTTCGCACCACTTGTCAATATTCTTTACTTTCATCATGTAGGCCTAACCGTCAGGAACGGCTTTGCGTTCTAACTCCGCGAAGCGCCAAACCAAAACGAAGCTGGTAAGACGATGAAGTAGCTGCACTCACAGTTACATGTGGCTCAGAGCCACAGATAATCGCAGGAAAACAATGGAGAAAAATGGAAGCAACTCAGATGATATTCTTAAGGAAAAGTGAACGGAAAAAACAAGAAACGTTTAGAGAAAGATTAGAAATAAAGCAGACAGACAATAGGCTGTACGAGAAAAAACAACCAAAACGGTCCAGTTACATAATGAGAATGGGTGTGGTAGGGATAGCTGGAAAATCGTACGAAGCAGACCGTTGAAGAAAGCAAGCATAAGCAGATTAAGTAAACGTGGTATCAATATTTCCACCATACATACATACATACATCCTCGGCGCTACAGCCCAGTCCGGGCCCTGGCCTCCAAAAGAAATCTTCCCCACTGGTCTCTACTCCCGGCCAATGTCCACCAGTTTGCTGCACCCAGCCTCACTGCCTCCTTACCAACCTGGTCCAGCCATCTTGTACGCGGTCTTCCCCTCCTTCTCCTTCCCATCGGCAAATAATTCATCACTCTTTTTGGGATTCTATCCTCCGCCATTCTCTGCACATGACCAGCCCAACGCAATCTGTTAATTTGTATGAGTTGCACGATCGGAAGATCTTTAAACCTTTCGTACAACTCTCGATTATGCAGTCGCCTCCAAATGTTGTTTTCCCTCACAGGGCCATAGATTCTCCTCAGTACCCTCCTCTCAAAAACGGATAGTCTCTGCTCATCTAGTTTTTTTAACACCCAGCATTCCGAGCCGTACATCAGGACTGGTCTAATCAAGGTCTTGTATAGGGAGGCTTTTGTATCTTTAGTTATTAATTTTGATTTAAAATGTTTCACCAGTCCGTAGTAACACCTATTAGCAGATAATATTCGTCTTTCAATATCTCTAGAGGAGTCATTTCCAGAGTCCACATATGACCCGAGATATGGAAAACCCTGAACCTTTTCAAATTCATAATCGTTAATGCGCAGGGACAGGGTACGAGTATTGGCACCTACAACCATATATTTGTTTTGCTTTGGTTTATAACCAAGCCCATAGCCTTAGCGGACAACTCCAGTTCCTGAAAGGCTTCCTTTAAGCCAGATTCAGACCTACTTATGACGTCAATGTCATCGGCATAGGCCAGAAGCTGTACCTCCTTGTGAAATATGTGTCCGCTAGTTTGAATTCCTGAATCCCTGATGACCTTTTCTAGAGCTATGTTGAACAACAGACATGCTAAGGCATCTCCTTGTTTCAACCCATTCAATGTTTTTAAGGAGTTAGATAGATTTGATTGTATTCTGATTTGGCACTTAGAATTGGACATAACTACTCCAACCATACGCACCAACTTAGATGGTATATGCAACTCCTTCATAGCTCTATATAGCATTTTCCGGTTGATTGAATCATATGCCGACTGGAAATCCACAAAGAGATGGTGAGTGGGCACTCCATATTCCAACGTTTTTTCCAGGATTTGCCTTAGTGTAAATATTTGGTCTGTTGTTGACCTATTCCTAGTGAATCCACACTGATATTCTTTTATGTTTTCCTCAGCGTAGGGAAGCAGCCTAGAAAATATGATGTTGATAATTCCACCATATATCAATAATTATATATATATTACATTTAATATTTATTATTTATTATAAATTTACCTCAAGATGTTATTTTTCTATTTGGAACATGTTTTGTATTGATTTGTATTTGTTCAGGTATTAGTTTGTTTTCTGATTTATGTTTGTATATTTGTAAGTTTTCCCATATGTTCATTACAAAGCTTACAAATATACAAACATAAAACAGAAAACAAACTAATACCTGAACAAATACAAATCAAATACAAAACATGACACAATATTCAAAGCACTCAACATTGAAAATACACAAAAAACTAACACATACACCACAATCACACACAATAAAACCAACTTGAAATACCAGAAGCCAACAGGAAGCCACAATTATCAACCAACAACACATATGTACTTCACCAGACAAAAAAACCGGAAGGCTGAGGATGGGAACAAGATAGTACCCGAAACATGTTCCAAATAGAAAAATAACATCTTGAGGTAAATTTATAATAAATAATAAATATTAAATGTATTATATACATCAAGAAACGGACTGTAGCAGAAAGTGATTGAAATATATATATAGGTTTTCCCACTGTAGTTGTTGTTCGGTTTTTCGTCGTCGTCGTCGTCATCAACAACAACAACAACAACAACGACATCTTTAGTTTCTGACTTTAACGTTCTGTTAGTTTACAATTAACTAATTAGTCACAAGGAATAGTTTTACTTTCCAGGAATCTGAAGCGAGATAAATTCACATCATCGCTCGTAATTCACATCATCGCTCGTAATTCACATCATCGATCGGTGATATTATTATAAAGGTCTTATGAAAAATTAATTACCATGCTGTACTACATACAAGGTATAGTAATAGTCATATTGTGACGTTTCTGAATCAGTGTTAATTTTAAAACAACAGTATATGGTAAATATCGCTTCAAATTTAACCACTTATTCGGTTAAGAATTGGAGAGAAAGAAAGAGAGAGAGAGAGAGAGAGAGAGAGAGAGAGAGAGAGAGAGAGAGAGAGAGAGAGAGAGAGAGAGGGGGGAGACAGACAGACAGACAGAGCGTGAGATAGAGAGAGATATCGTGAGAAAGAGACGAAGTTAGAACTAACGACGTAACGAAACTGACCGCGCCATTATGAGAAGAATGTTTCAAAAGTAGAGATTTTACTGTTTTTTGCTGCTCTTATTTAGTACAGAAGTTTCGCCTTTATGCTTTCCAACATTAAACAGCATATTTTCAGACGCTTTTTACTTCTTATTCTTGCTTCTCTTCTGAGTAGTTTATAAGCAGCTTAATACACCTATCTGACCGAGTGTGTGAGTGTGTACTATACACCCATTTATAGGCCTGAAGAAAGCCTACACCAAACAGTCAATTGACGAATGTCCCTGTCCCGCTGTCTTTTATTAAACAGTAAATTTATCATTGTCATCTCTGTATAGATCACAACTTTAAATGAAAACAGAGCCAGTGAGGAAGAGACAACCACTACATTTCCTATAACGCATGGATCAATAGCATTCCATCAGTACCACATTCTGGTTTGTTTACTGCAAACAACAACTAGTATAATTACATTAGAATTACAATCACGTAAAACCTTATAAAGTGTTTACAGATTC